>PVJL010005785.1:0-102724 GCA_004026885.1 Lyroderma lyra
GTTGGGGTCTCTGCTTCCTGCAGTCTGGGCTGCCTGGGCCACCCTGCCAGCTGAGACCTCACCTCTGAGGATCCTCGATCTGGGTCTGCTTGCTTCCCCCCACTATCCCCAAGTTCACTTCTGAGAACTAGATATACTGCCTGGCCTTGCCCCCTGCCCCCCATGTGTTCCCCCATCACCCCATCTACCTCCTGACATTCCTGGGTTGGTCAGGGTTACCCTCCTCTTACTGACCTCTGTACCCTTCACAGCACCCTGCTCCCCAAAACCTGCCCTGACTGCTGCAGCCCCTACTGAGCGCCCCCTCCACCCCGGGCTGAGCCCGTCACTCCCTGGTACAGGCCAGACAGCACACCAGCTCAAAACCCTGCTCTGTCCTGTCCTAGCTATGTGACCTTGGGCAAGATTCTGAACCTCTCTGAGCCCAGTATCCTTATCTGTAAGATGGGAGGATGAGCGTCCCCACCTCTGGGGTTACCACCAAAAGGATGAAATGGGGTCATGAACATAAAGTATAGAACCCAGCACAAAGCACATCGAATAACTATCTGTGCTCACAGAAACCACCGCGGGATCTTAGAACACACCCACCTCCTAAATTAACCCCCTCTCCGCCATCTTGGCTCTTTTAAGTTATGGTTTCCCTGGTACTGACGTTTTAGTATTTTATTTTTATATTATTTGTTTATACTTCCTATGGATCATTAATTAAGTTTAATTATATTGCCTGTGGGCTACCGCCAATAGTTTTTGTAAAGAAGCAGGAAAGAGAGACACGCGGAGAGACACACGGTGAGACACGTGGGGAGACACGCAGAGAGACACGCAGGGAGACACGCAGAGAGACACATGGAGAGACACGCGGAGAGACACACGGTGAGACACGTGGGGAGACACGCAGAGAGACACGCGGGGAGACATGCAGAGAGACACACAGAGAGACACGCGGGGAGACACGTGGGAGACACACGGGGAGACACGCTGAGAGACACGCGGGGAAACACGTGGGGAGACACGCGGGAGACACACGGAGAGACACGCGGGGAGACACGCGGGAGACACACGGGGAGACATGCGGAGAGACACGCGGGGAGACACGTGGGGACAGGCAGACATGATGGGGAAGGAGAAGCACAGAGAAGGCCAGGGCTGAGGGAGGGAGCAGGCCAGCGCAGTCGGGGTGGCACAGGAGGAAAGACTGAGCAGCTCTGGCCAGAGCGGGGCACCAAGGAGCAAGCAAGAGGGATGAGGACCAGTCCGCTCCCACATGCACACTGGGGAGACTGGATTCACCTGCTCAAAGAAAGGTAACTATTTGGGACAAAAGGATGGGGAAAGGATGGCAGGCTCGTGGAGAGAGTTCCCAGCCGGGTAGCTGGGCAATCCTGGGAGACTTCTGAGCGGTCAAGGGCCTGGAGACGCCCTAAAAGGCCAAGGAAGGTGTGACAGGACAGTCAGGGGACAGAGGGTGGCATTTTAGACTCTTATGAGCAGACTGAGACCAGGAACTTAAGGGCAAACCCAGCAGAAAAACTCCCTACCTTTGCTTCATTTCCCCCAACAGCCACCCATCCATACACACCCATAGCCCTACCCACCTGTGCGCACACATGCACACGCACGCACGCACACACACGCACACACGCACGCACATGCACGCACACATGCACATGCACACACGCACACATGCACACGCACGCATGCACACGTGCACATGCACGCACACATGCACACGCACGCGCACATGCACATGCACGCGCACATGCACACACACACACACTCATCACGGCTCTCTGTGGTGCCCTCTTCCCTTCTTGGCGCCTGCGGTGTCATCCACACACGTAACAAGGCTCCCAGGCCCTGTCCCTTGCTGCAGCCCTGTGCACCCTCTTAGGCCAGGCCTTGTACCCACTGCTGCCTGACCGTGGTGCGCTTCTCAGAGGCTGCTGAGAAAGCTCAAAACACAAACACGGGGGGTGGGGGGAAGAGAGTAAGTGTGGAGACAGTGTGGAGAAAGGGCTCAGCAGGTTACTGGGACATCCTCACTGGAGGGTTCAGAGAATCTAGACACATGCCGCAATACTGCCTCCATGCTCGCGTGCATGTGTCCCTCCCCTGCCTCCCCTGTCCCTCCCCTGCCTCCACAGATCCCCTGTCTGGGGCCCCTGGAGAACTGCAGAGCAGTCTACAGCCCTGCCCGTCTGAGGCCGGGCCCCCGAAAGCCCACAGGCCGGGCTGGCCCCACCACAGCCCAGAGCTCTGCATTTCCCCCTCCACCTTTCCAGCCCAGGTAACGACAACGCTCAGGAGGAAACTCGAGAGGGTGGCTCCTTGAAATGGAGAAGGAGGTCAATAGAAACATTTCCCAATGTTCAAAAGGAACTGTTTGGGATAATTAATCAACACGTCACCAACACCAAGGGATTGTTTCATATCAGAAGACGTATAATTAAGGAAACAATAGCAGGCTTGTTGTGTATTTTGTTCCTAAAGAATGCTAATTATGTTTAGCACCCTGACACATCCAAAGGTTCTCCCCTCCAATATTTAGAAATCAGACAGAAGTTGGCTGCGAGGTATCTCTTTGCCTAGACTTATCACAGGGAGGGTCGTGGAGCTCAACGGGCCTTCAGTGGGCCCTTTTTGGCCTGGAATTGCTGCCCCAGTGAGGAATGGCGTTTGCAATTAGTAAATTGCACTCACTATTGCTTAATTACACCTTCGGATCAGCACCTAATTTGCTTAGGGTGCAACTGAGCCGCTGTGGGTGTAATTACTTGCCAGGGACACTACTTAACAATGCAGTCGCAGCCTGAGCAAACGGAGCCACGCGCAGCTCTGCGCGGAGAGGCTGCAGCCCCGTGCCTGTGGCTCCCAGGGCTCCGACCCCGAGGGCCAGGACAGAGGAAGGCAGCCCGGGCCAGTTGCTTCCTACAGCCGTCCTGGGTGCCAGGAAGCCCAGGAAAGTCTATCTGGAGGTGCTCAAAGAGCCACTGGAAGGACTCTCCTGGGCTGACCCTCCTGGTGGGTCTCTCCCCAGCTGCCCCTCAGAGGAGGTGACTCTGGAGTAGGACAATGGCTTTGCCAGGTTCTGCCACAGCTATCCTGGTAGCCCCTGCTGGAAGCTGGTTCCCATGGGAACCCCACTCCGGGACATAACCAGGGAAGTAGAGGCTAATGGTGCTGGTACCCAAGGGGACAGACACATGCCCCCAGGGACCAAGACCCCAGGTAAGGGAACAAACCCCCTCCTGAGACCCCTTGAGCCCTGCTAATGTCTGCAGTATGGCCAGACTGGCAACATCGAGATCCATGGTCCCCACAAAGGAAGAGGGAAGAACCTCCCAAACACAGGCACGCGTGCACACACACACCCACATGCACACGCACACACATGTGCGCATACTCACGTACATGCATGCACACTCACGCACATGCGCACACACCATCTTGGAAAGGAAATCCTCAAATGGGAGGAGGGCAGCCATGTTTGCAAATGGGCCCGTCATTGCCTCATGGAGAATAGAATTTGTACGGAATCGTGGTATTGTGGTTAAAAGGATTCTGTTAGAGACACATCCTAACAAACTATTGAAAAGATACTGTGTCTGCAATTTGCTTCAGATTAATGGCGGAGTACCTGGGAAAGAGTCATAGAACAAGATTTAGTTAAAAACGTGTAACATTTGCTATGGCTGCTAGAACACTGCATCACACTCTGGGTGGTTTAAACGGCAGAATTTATTTTCTCACAGTGCTGGAGACTAGAAGTCCAAGATCAAGGTGTCAGCAGGGACGGTTCTTTCTAAGGAATGTGAAGGGCGGATCTGTCCCAGGCCTCCCTCCTTGGCTTGCAGACAGCCACCTGGGTCTGTCACCACATTGTCTTCCCCCCGTGTGCCTGCATCCCAATTTCTTCTTGTCATAGGACACCAGTCATAATGGATCGTGGGCCACCCTAACGACCTCATTTTAACTCGATTACCTCTGTAAAGACCCTATCTCCAAATAAGGTCACATTCTGACATACTGGGGTTTAGGGCCTCGACATACGAATTGGGGGGGGGGGGAGACACGACTTAACTTATAACACGATTATTGAAGATGGCGAACATACGAGGGCTGTCTGGAAAACACCCAGCCACAAACGCCTCTATTTTTCATATGACGTGGCTGGATACTTTCCAGACAGCCCTCCTATACGTTACACTATGCATTCTACTGTTGTGCGTGTTTGCGTGTTTGTTTATTTTTCATACTAAGGGAAGGAAGGGGCACAAGGAGAGAAAATGTTTCATGCAACTGCCGTGTGGTCACCAGGTAAACTCCAGGGAGATGAGACTCGTTCTCCAGAGCTCAAAGAAAATCCTGAAACTCAGAGCTGTTTCAGAAGAGACCAGAAGGCTACTCGGGAAAGCAGTGAGCTTCCCAGCTCTGGAAAAATCCAAGCCCAGGCTGCATGACCACCAGCAGGGCCTTCTGTGGGATTCCTTCTCCGGGAGAAGCTGACCTGGCCAACCTCTATGACCTTGTCCAACTCTTGGTTGCCCAAACAGCCAGTGCTATCTTGGACTGCATGACCAGAAGTACAGTGGCCAGACAGGGATGAGCATGTCCTGTTCTACTGAGAACTAAAGGGAACAACCTGGATCCTGGGGTTCCATTCTGGGAGCCCCATTGCAAAGAAAAGCAGGGTTACATCTGGGGGGCGGCAGCTACATGCTGAACGAGCTGGACACCATGCCATGCCATTCAGGGACGGTGGAAACCACTTTAATCAGTGCCTTTTATATGCTCCGAGAAACTTTAAACAAACCTACACAGCTTTCACGTATTTCTGTTACACTAAGGAAATTCCATGCACAATTCTCCTTGCTTTTATCAATGAACATTTACGTATCGTAGAGTTTTAGAACATGAATTATGCCTCATTTTTGTTAACTGCATAACGTCCTATTCTAGGGTATTTATTTATTTTACCAGTCCCCTATTGATGGACATTTAGATTGCTTCAAATATTTCTCTACAGCAAACAATACTTAATATTTAACGTGATGTCACTTCACATGAATGAGTCTATCTGTGGAATAAATTCCCACATGTGAAAGAAAGAAAGAAGGAAAGAAGGAAAGAAAGAAAAAAAGAAAGGAGAAAGAGAGAGAGAGGAAGGGAGGGAGGGAGGGAGGAGAAAGGAAGGGAAAGGAAGGAGGAAATTGATGCCCAGAGAAGGGGTGGGCACAGGGGAATGACTCTCCACCCTTCCCTGGGACAGATGTGGAAACCCAGGTGAAGACCACAGACAGGCAGCCCAAAGGACACAAGTTGGGGTGGGGCTATGCCAGTTCCCATCTCTTTACAGTGACCTCCCCCGACTCCAGCTTCACCCCTTGGACTAGTAGGAGGGAATGAGTCAGTGGCCTGGGAAGGCAAGAACACAAGGTGTCCCCCACCCCAGCTGCCCTACTGCCCCATTGGTCTGCACTAGAGAGACCAGAGAGGGCAGTAGGCAGGAGGGCAGTGACAAGGACCTGGGGGGTAGGGCCCAGGCTGATGTGGGGCTTGTAAAGTGTTCAGAAATAGCAGGTGTTTGGAACGGAAGCACTAGCTACTCACCCCCTGCCCACGGGTTGGCCTATAATCTAGCGCAGGGGTAGGGAAGGGGACAGAGCTTCAGAGATGAGCATCAGGTCAGATGCAGACTCCCAGAAGCTCCTGGCCCGACTTGTGCCCTTCCCCAGGCATCAAGTGACCTCTCTAGGTAGTTCTGGGGTCTACACTGCACTTGACCTGACAAAACCTATTTAGAGAGCAGATGCGCAATGAGCAACTGAGGACCTGTGTCACCACACACATTACTCATGTGCGCACTGGTCTCACCTCCTCTCTCCCTCTACCCTCCTGGGGCCTGGAGCATTTTCTAAATAAAATCTCCTTCTCAGCTGGGACACTCAAGGTTTGCGGGGAAGTAGGGTGGGCAGAGAAGAGGAGGCTTTGCAGTGCTCTGGCTTTCTATCAACTTCGGCAGTGACACACACACACACGCACACGCACACCCAGGATTCCTGGAGCTGAATAAGTCCCTCCATGCTGCCCCTAGATGACAAGCAGGGAAAGTAACACCTGAATCAACACGGCGTCATTTACTTAATGAAGCAGAGGCCTCCCACTTGAAGTGATCTGCACTATTTATTAGACACTTCGGTTTTTCATGGAAAACATAATTGCAATCATTTAGAGCAAGGGGGTGGGGACAAGGACAGCATGGAAGGGGTGGGCGTGGCAAGCCCGGCAGGAGGCAGCCGCCTTGGGCAAAGTGGGTGCTGTGAGACTGGGGGAACCGGGACAGAGAAGTGAGCTGCATCCCCTACACCCCTTACACACCTCCCACCAACAAGCCCAGCTGTGCCTCTGTGCTGTAGCCACACCTATGGTCGCCCGCACACACTCACACATGCACTTGCAGGCTCTCACAAACACAAGCACAAGTTCAGAGCCACTCACCCTCTAACACGGGCACACACACTCGGGGACTCAGCCTCCCTCACGAGTACAAATGTACCCGCCGTTACCACCCGTTAGCACAAAGTTCAGGAACTCTGGGGTGGCAGATAGTGGTGGCTGCTGCATCCAGAACCTCCAGGCCGGGAAGGGGACCGGGAGCAGTCCCCAGCCAGGTGCACGCCAGTGAAGGAGGGACTGCTCAGAGCACAAGTGATTCTCAATGAGAAGGGCACCGTCAGGAACAGCACACCCCACACACAGACTGCCCACCAGAGTGGGAGCGTGCAGAACACAGGGTGTGCATTGCCTAAGAGGTCTGGGAGAGTGGGGGTGCAGGGGGGTTTGCGGAGATTCAGCTCACATCTCACTGCCCTGGAAACCGTCCACCGGGAAGAAAGGTGCCTTTTCCTAAGCTTCGCAGACACAGTGTGGGCCACAGCAGCCCCACCCTCTGTGGCCATGGGCACACTCCCACGTCCATGTACACGACATACAGGCTGGAAGCTACGTTCTGTGCAGGCACGGTCAACTATCGCGACCCCCAGCGTGCAAAGTACGTGGCCAAACTCAGGCACAAAATTCTCTTCCTCACCATGCTCACTCCCAGGGACCCAGGGACCCAGGCGCAGATTCTTCTGCATGTCCTTCATCCTGGCTGATGGTGACTTCCTCAACCCCCAGGAAGCCGGCCTCAAGAACAGAATCCAGTGACTAGCTCCCCGTCCCCAGGTGACACTTCCTATCTTCCCTTGCCTGGACAATGCCGGCTGAGAGGGGAGGCCAGGCACTGGGGGGCCAACTAGTAGCCAAGAACATGGCGTCCCCACCTCTTGGGGCTACAGTGGGAGTGTGGTTCTCTGTGGGGGGAAAAGGAGACTCCGACTCTAGGAATTCCTGGTTCCTACCTCTCATGATCTTGCAGCTCCTTGGAGCCCAATAGGGGAGTAGCCATGTTCAGAGGCATGATTTCTAAACAAGCCAGACTCCCCGCCAAGGCTGCGGGACCCAAACACGCAGCCCCCAGGTGCCATTTTCCTTGCCCAGGGAGCACAGGGAAGAGCTAGCAGGCAGATCTTAGGACCCTAGCTTTGATGACCTCACTGTCTGGTGACCGCTGAAACGTTCCTACCTTCCAAGGGCCTGCCTGCAAGAAAGAGGCTCTCCAGCCTAAAGGGTCCTGGACTGGAGCCCAGGAGCATCCACTTCTGCTCACAGGTAGTCCCCTAAAAAGGGGGAGATTGAGGGTGAAGAGCCTGCTCACACTCTCCTTCCAGCCTCCCAGAACAGGGCAGGGTCCGGCGCAGGGGCACCCACTGACCTGAGGCGGGGGTGGGCAGTCCCGGGCGCCTCCCTGCCGTCCTCCCCACCAGCTCCGTGCCAGCTCCTCTGGTTTAGGGGAGAGGGGGGAGGGGCATCCACGATCTCTGGGGAGCAGAGCCGAGCCCCTCCAAGTGACCCCGTTTCTGAACGAAATTGAGCTGCTGTTTTCATCTTCTTCCCAAATGTCAGCAGCGTTAGATCAGATTAGGAGCTAATCTCTCGCCAAAATTCATTTCCGAACAAGAGAGGTGGCTGCGGGTGGAGTGGAGGTTTGTTGTTTGTTTCGGTATTGCACCCCCAACACTCTCTCTCCCCACTGCCTCTCCCTGCCCAGGAGGGCAGGTGCCCTGTCCCCCAGATCTCCGCAGGAGCACTGAGTTGGCCTGGTCAGTTTCTAAATGTTCTGACAGCACCCAGGCCCCAGGCCCCGCCCAGGGCATCCTTCTCATCCCAGAGAGGAAGGGAGCCAAGGGCCAGAGAGGGCGGGACCTAGGGTACAGGCCCTGGGAGGGAGGACTTTGATGCCTGCACCGCACCCTCCCTTTGGAGACTGAGGTCCCTCGCCAAACCCTGCCTACCCGCCCTTAACCCCACCCTCAGCCTCCCACCCTGCCGGCCAGGGCGGTAAAAGGGGAAAGGAAAGGCCATTGTGACCTAAAGAGAGAGGAGGAAAGGGGGGACGTAAACGCCCAAACGAACTGGTCAGCACCTTGCTGGAGGCTGCACTTGACAAGTGACCAGAACACAGCCGCTGGCCTGAATGCATAATTACCCCCAAGTGAAAATTCCCCATCTAATTTGATATTTGGTTCTTTGCAGAAGCTATAGCCTTCGTAAATAATATACAAAGTAAGAAACCTAATCCCGCCTGCTAGAATGTTTAATTCATCATTATGCGAGCTAATTGGAAGGTGATTATATGGTAATTGCTCATTAGCGGTGTATATTTATCGCTGTACCTTATGTCAAGGCCATGGGAATTGTGTAGAGTCTATTCTCTCGTTTCAAGGATCAGTTTCAGAAGCAGGAGAGAAGCAGGCAAGATCAAGTTCTTCCTGACGTCAGGTCCAGCAGAGGGCTATGGAGACCTATGCTATATATAGGGCCTGGAGCAGGCTGGGGACAGGGGTGGCCTGGGGCCCAGCTGAACCGAGAGCCTGGAGATAGCCAGCAGCCAGGCCACTCCCCCGGGAGAGAGAGGAGAGACGTAGGGCTGGGGGCCTCCGGGACCATGTTCCAATTACCTCATCCCCATCCCAGGCACCTGCCAGGCCCTTCAGGTGCGTCCTTGCCTCTGGGCTACTCTGGGAGAGGAGACCTTACCCCTGCGCTTTCTCTCGGGCTCCTCCAGCGGTGTGCAAACCGCAAGGCTTGATTTGAACACTGGGTAGGAGACTGGCAGCGCGAAGGTGGGGTTCGATTTGGACGCGTGGTCAGTGCAGCATGGTAGAGACCTGGGCTCCCTCCCCCACCTCATCCCTCAAAAGTCCGGCAACTCCCACCTCCCTGCGGGATCAAAAAATTCTCTCAATTCCCCCACCCAGCGAGGTGGGGTGCAGGGCCGGGTTGATGCCTAGGGAGAGGGAACCCAGAGTCTCTGCGGGGTAGACAGCGAGACCCGGCGAATGAACTCCAAGCAGGAAGAAAGGCAGGACGTGAGCGCAGCCCACCCCTAGGCCAGCGCCTGGGCTGGTAACTTGGGCGAGGCGGGAAGGCGGCCTGCAAAGCCGAGGCTGCGGAGGAAAGAGGTGGGCTCAGCGCGCAGGTGGGGGTGGGGGCAGGGACGACGCCTTGAGCCTGAGCAGCTCCAAGGATCCGGCCCCGACACTTGGAGACCAGCCTCCCGCCGAGCATCCTTGCACGTGGGCGCGATCTCGGGCGCGCTCTGTCGCCCCCTCGGAGGAGTGCGACACGCCTTTGCCCTACCCAGACCCCAGCCCAAGGCGCCTGGCACTCGTAGTTGCAGCCCCGGGGCCCTCTCAAGTCCCCTACCCCACGTCGGGCAACAGGCAGTAATGAACAAAAGGCCAATTAGACGCTGGGATGCCGCTGATGAATGGACCCTTCGCTTTCAAGCGTGGCATCCCTTCGGGTTTCCAGGCGCACAGGGTCGCGCCGGGAGAAGCCGCCTCCCCGAGCGGGGTCACGGCTGAGGTCAGCGGGTTCTCAAAACTCCCACTTCCCCCTGGCCACGGGGCTGGTCTGGGGCAGCATATTGGCGGCCGAGCTGCGGGAGTGGGAGCGAACCTGCGGGCCAGGCTCGTTTGCGAC
The DNA here is from genome assembly GCA_004026885.1 of Lyroderma lyra. Lineage (NCBI taxonomy): Eukaryota > Metazoa > Chordata > Mammalia > Chiroptera > Megadermatidae > Lyroderma > Lyroderma lyra. The sequence continues at coordinate 10,093 of PVJL010005785.1, forward strand.
CCCGCAACTCGGCCTCCGGGCCCCGCGCGGCCCAACGCTCTAGGCCCACTTCCTCTCCCGCCCAGCCCGCGGCTGCGCTGAGGCGGCACCAAGCAAATCACACGCCGACTGCCGGAATAATGAAGGCCGGCCTAGAAAAATGCAGTTATAAAGAAACGGCTGTTGTTTGCCAAACTCCGGAGTGAGGGGTGCGCTGCGGGGACAATACCCGAATCCGGGCCTCCTGGGTACACACACACACACACACACACACACACACACACACACGCCTAGATCCGAAACACGCAAATGCTGCCGGGCTGCCAGGCACGGGCGCCGCCGTCACACGGGAACCCCCACCCAGGCGCGGAGGAATGTTCCCGGGAGTGACACACGGGCTGAGGCCATCCCCATCGTCTGAAATCCACGACTACAGCCCGAATCGCAGACACGGACTGCACTGCGCGACCGGACGCCGGCACACCAAGTGCACACACAACGGCGTTTCTACACCTTTGTTTTGTAGTCTGCAGCCACGCAACTGCCCTCACGCAGTACAATCTAGATGCACAAGGAAAGCTGGACACCACGACACGTTCTCACAACCCACACGAGCAGCACTGGCCTCTCCAGGCTCCAACGCACGCATTTGGCGCAATTAGCACCTATGCTTCCTGCCTGAAAGTCCTGGCTCAGACACACAATTACTAATACGTCTTTACACAAACACAACTGTTTCACGGGCCTCACTCATGCCCTCCACCTATGCAGGCACAGGAGCACAGCCCCTCACCCTAATCACATCCACGCCCTTATTCCCACTTGCAACGGCACACCAGCGGGCTGCCCAGTCCAGACGCCCCCACCGCGGAGCCGGGCCTCCGAGCCCCCGAGTCCCTCCCCAGGCAGCCCGCGCGTTGGAGACTTTGTTTCCTGCGACTCGAGGCGGGGACGGGGAGGAGCCGACGTTCCCGAGGCCGCGCGCAGGCCCGAGCCGCCCTTCTGCCTGGCCCGTTTGGCGCGGCCCTCCGCCTGCCACAGTCCGCCCCTCGCACAAAAGTGGCCCGGCAGGTTCCGGGCCGCCGCCAACGCGCCCGCTCCGGCTCGGTTTGGCTGCCAGCGGCAGTTCCGAGGGAGCTGGGAGCACCGGACACCCGGAACGAGCAGAAGTAAAGGGGAAACGGTCCGGGGGGCGGGCCAAGGTTTCTCCCACCCGGGTCGTTTCTGGTGCCTTGAACCCCCGCCCCCGCCCCCAGGGCCCCTGGCGGCGGGGAAGAACAGGATCCCAAATGTGAAACGCACTGAGCCCACGTGGACCTCGCAGGGAGGAGAAGGTAGCCAGGGCACAGCGGCCTTGTACGTTCCGTTTGACACCCTCGGGGACATGCAAACTAAGCCCCCGCGCCTCTAGTCTCTCCAAATCCCTGTGGCACAGCGAGGCGCGCAGGGAAGGCTCACAAGTCATCAGCGAAGGAGAAGGACGTGGACCAGAAGTGTACCCTGCACCCCCATTCAGGAGAACAGGCAGGACACAAAGCGACATGCCTGCGGCTCGCCCTGTTCCGAAGAAAACGCAAAAGCTAACCCTCGATGCCCGCGGAGCCCTGCCCGGGGCGTCCACGCCTGGCACCCGCGCACCGCGAGCGAGGACGCGGACGCCGAGCACACAGCCCCTGCGCTCGCCTTGCCCGAAGCGCCCCAGCCCAGCACGCTCGCACGGCGAAGGGGGCGCAGTCGCTCGGCACACGCGCCCCCCGCACCCTGCCCTGCGCCCCGCGCCCCAGTGGTCATCGTGGGGTGGCCATCTCGCAAATATTTATATTCCTCAGCGCCGCGGCAACCCGCGTCCACATTAGACACTCTAATCCTGCCACTTTAAATAGATGAATTAATAAAGCAAACGAGCGGCTAATAAGCTGACTGTCCTGCCTTTTTTGAGGCGGGGGAAGGACTCGAAAGTGCGCCAAATTTGTTTGCAGTGGATCAAGGCGAGCCGCCTCCGCTTCACTTTCTTTATCTTAATTCCGACTTGAAAAGATATAATTATCTAGTTTGAACAGAGCTGCTATCAAATCCTTCTTTGGGCCGGGAAGGGGGGCGTTGGAGTGGATTTCGGCCCTCTGAGCCGCTCGGTGCAGCCGGAGATAGCGCGTAATGAAGATGTGGAGGCCTGAGATACAAAGGGCATTAACCTCATTAGCATGAAACCTTTTCTTCGTACCATTGTGGGACCCTTTCAGCCGCCTAATCCCCCCTATTTTCAAAGCTTGGTTTGTAATAAAGCTTTTAGGTCTCTCTTTTTTTTTTTTTCAAAGCTAATAGTATTCTCTGATGATTTTATTGCAGTTACACTACATAGGACGTTTACCCCCCAAAAATCTTCACCATCCTCCCCCTTTTCTTGTATGTAAAAAAACAAAAGTATACGGTTCTTGCAGAAATAAGCCTTTTATCAAGGTGGGACGTTTCCTTCTGGAAAGGTCCGCCCGATGTTTTGCAGGTCCGTCCATGTTTGAGGCGTTCCGGGTCTGGGGAGATGGGTAGAAGGGAAAGGTAACTTGTTTGAAGGGAGGGGTACCGAACCGGAGAAGCCGCTGCCATGCGCTCTGGGCAGGCACGGGTCGCGGAGGTCTTTCTGTCAAAGCAGCTGGAAACCCCACTTGAGTTTCCCGGATAGCCAGGGCAGCACCTGTCCCTTCCAGAGACAAGCCTGGGTCTCCCGAGGTGGCCCCCTCTCATCCCAGCACCCTCCTGCGCCCGCGTCGTCCCACAACAAGCACACCTTCCCACAGGAGGCTGCATGAAGATGCACTTTGGACAGATACAGAGCAAAAAGGACAGACAGGCAGAGATGAAGAAAAAAGAGGCAGAGACACCAAGAATGAACTCCACTTTAGAAGAGAGGAAGGGAGGGGGGAAGAAAGAAAAATTTCCATAGTGCCCTATCGTCCCCACACGTGCACAGAATGTCTAATCTTAACTTTTCAAGGCAGGATGTTAACAAAGCTTGTATTTTTGCCCTGCATTGTAACTTGGCCTTATCACAGTGTAAAGGGTGGGGAGATTGTCCTAAATTATGTCCAGGCAGCCCCCCTGGATCCGTGGATTAAGAGATTAAAGGAGACCACTGGGCAAGGCCTCCTCTTTCCCCTTCATATTCCTGGTATGATAATTGCTTAAACTGATTTGCACTTGCACAAAAGATCGCAGGACGCTTTGTAGCTCGAACAGAACAGACGAGGTTTCTCTATCAATGGAAATAAAACTGATTAATGCAGCCTATCAGGATAAGAAGCAAATGAAGCATGCAAAAACAACCTCGTATCCCCAGAAGGGGGAAGGAGAAGGGGGGAGCTAAGTTTTCTCCAACACTAGTTACAACTTTTCTTTAATCTCAAATTTAAGAATCGGAGGTTTCCCAGAATGCTTGCCTTAGAAGGCTGCTGAGGCCTGGGGGCTTTGGCAGGTTGGGGAGAAGAGGGCAAGGAGAGAAAGAAGGAAAAAGGAAGAAGGAAGGAAGGAAGGAAGGATAGAAGGGAGAAAGAGAGATTGAAAGAGAGGCAGACATACTTGCAATTTGAGGTTTAAAGTCAGAAGCACAGTTTAAAAGTCCCAGGATTCTGATTTTGCTAGATGTTTTCCTCAGTCTTGGGGGAATAGTCTTCAATGCATACTATGTCCAGGTTTTGTTTTCTTTTCTTTTCTTTTTTTTTTTTAATAACTAGAGGTTAAGAGAAGTAGTCATTTTAAACCTACAATTCAGACTAAACTCCTTAGTAGGCCTTGCAATGGGCAAAGATCTGGCTGGAAAAACTTTTCTCTCATCCCTTTTCTAAAGGACTTAAGTTTTCCTAATCCTCTCCCTTTCCACCCTCATCCCTCTTGAAAATGCCCAAGAATCCATCAGTCTGTCCCTTCTGTGGGTGGGGAGGCTGGGTATCTTGAGCCTAGTTGGGGAAGGACCACACTCAAATTATGGAGATACTTTTGTTTTTTTTAGATAAAAATTCACTTCAATTTCCCAAGACGACTACGCTGAGGGCATATTGATAAATCTTTATTGACAAAATATTGACATTGACATACTTCTTGGAAGTATATAGTGTGTTAGAATTCTAACAAATTAACACAAAACACAAAAATATTTACATTCTGGTATAGAAGACATTAAGGAAGCATTTGTCACTCTCTTTAGTAAGTCTATGATCTTGGAATAGAAACTCAGTGCTTGAAAACTCGCCGATGTGTCCTTGGCCACACTTTGTATCATCCCTGCTAACTACAGCCCTCCGGTATTTGCAATAGACAGATTTAAAGTTTGGAATGGCCTTTGCAGTGAATGGTTGAACTCGGCCAATACCTCCAACCACTAAAAGGAGTTTACTTCGTGGTTTTAAGCCTTGGGATGTTAGGAAAGGGAATGTCCAAGAAATATAATTAATTTAGGTGTTTTTTTTTTTCCCAGCACAAGTCTTGACTCCTCTTGTGGGCACCCTCCCCCGCCACCCCCAGCCCCTTATCCAGCTCCCTATTTCTCTGTCAGAGGACCTCTATTGCTGAGCCTACTTAATTTAGCTTTCACAATCACTTTGACGTCAGAAAGTATCAAAAAGTGTTTACAGACTGCACATTTCTCGAAAAAAATCAAAATAAAAAAGCACACAGAACCTGTCTTTTAAAGGAAAAGAAAATTACAATTCAGTTTCTGTCTTTAGACACCATTCGCCCAACAACTGCTACATGCAATTCAAGTTTTTGAACAGGTGTGGGATGGGGCTGGATACGGAATTTCGATCGTTATTATTAATAATTATTTTAAAGATTGGGGGGGGGGAGAAACACTGCGAAGTGCAAATAAAAAGTCCTGTGCCTGGTTGGGTGTTTTCTTTCATCATCATTATTATCATTTTTAAAAATCGGACTGCGATAAACGGAATACCTGCCAATCATCATGTCTCGCTGGTCTGGCCTTTGACTGACAGCTCCCCTTGTCAGAGCGCCTTGGGCTTTGCCACGTTTGGGTCTCTCTCTCTCTCTCTCTCTCAATCTCAATCTCTCTCTCTCTCTCTCTCTCTCTCATTCAGCTGCCTCTTTAGACAAGGATTGCATATTGATCAAGGAACCGCGGTCCTCTGCCATCGTAGCGCAGCCTCGGATCGGGACCCTGCGCCCCCGCTGCCCCAAGTCCGCGACGTGCTGCTGCTCTCTGACTCCCTCTCCCCTTCTCGGTGAATGTGTGTGTGCGGTTTGTTTTTGTAGTTTTGTCGTCTTCCCCTCCTCTCCCTGTTTCTGTTTTGCTCCGTGTTGTCCGTTTCTGTGGGGTTCGGTTTGTGTTTTTAATCGTCTGAGGTCACATCTATTTCCTCGGGACTCGCCTGCTTGGTGGCGATTCTCCACCGGTTAATATGGTGCGTCCCTTTTTTCTTTTGTTGCGAATCTGAGCCTTCTTCCTCCAGCTTCTGTCTTTTGAACTTCGTCCTTCGGTTCTGAAACCATACTTTTACCTGTGGGCCAGAGGCAGAGGGCGCGTTAGTTCCCCCACAGCGCCCTCCTACCTCTTCTGCCTTAGCCGGGCTCAAACCCGATCTGAGACTGCGAAAATCCAGCCTGCGGCCCCGCGTGCTGATGACCGGCCGCACTCAGGGAGCAGAGCTCCTAGAGAGGGACGGGTGGGAAGCCTGGCTCCCTGCCCTGGGTCCTCCCGGAGCCCCGTTCCCCAGGCCAGGTGGCCCAGAGTGCCGAGCACTCACCTTGCCCTGCACGGGACACCCACATTCTGCTGAGAGCAAAAGCCTTGCAAAGCATGAGAAACCCCTATAAAAACAATACGTGCGGAAAAATAAAAAGGGACACGTGCCTAACTCCCTCTACCTAGCCAGTGCAGGAAAGACCTCGCTCCAGCTGCTGCAGCTTCCTGCAGGGCCCAGTGTGCTTTCTATTTGCAGCGCCTTTCCGCAGTGTTGCCTAAATATAGCGCCTCCTCTGCAAGGCCGGGGCCCTGGGTGCCGTCAGGGTTTGCCTGAGCTTCCTCCTCCTTGCCCGGGACTCTTGCAGGTGAGCCAGAATGGGTGGTAGGAAAGTGCTGGAGGAAGGCAGGAGGGACAGCAGGGTGGCAAAGCCTGGGGACCGATTCAGTTATACCTTTCCAGTTGGGAGCAGAAGCTCAAAAGTGAAAGCTTCTGAAAGACCTCAGGATAAAAAGGGAAGTAAGAGACGAACTGAGAAAGGAGGGAAGAGAGGGAGAGCCCCGTCTTGTCTCCTCCAGATCAGTCGTTTCAGGACAAGACAAGGCCAAGCTCCCACCAGGGCGGTCTGGCCTCCCCAGAGCGGCTGCTGGAAGTCTGGGGAGCAATGAAGCAGGACTGGGCTGCTATCGCGCTGGGGAAGCTGGGTGGTGAGTCCCCATTCAGCGACCAGTCCGGATAGTAACACTGCCCAAGCTTTCCACCGGTGAGGCCCAAGTGGGGGAAATGGTGGTGACTGCACCTCCTCCCTTGCCCCTCACCCTGCCTGTCCTATCCTGATAGCACCAGCCAAGGCCTCTGAGGTCCGCTCCTTTCCCTCCTTTGAGACGTCCTGCCCAGGTCCCAGCCTGCTCTCCCCAAATGCCCCAGTCCCCCAAAGTGCCCCATGAAAAAGCCGAGCTGGAACAAGGCTGAGTTTAATTTGCTTTGAGTTTGCTAATTGAGGGGGAGGACGGTTCATTTCTCCCCGGCGCTCGCCCAAGGCGCGCGTCCGTGCGCTCCGAGCTTGACACGCACACAAAGACTGCAGGCGGCGTGGGCAGCGAGGCGGACAAAGACCACCGCCGCCTCGGCTCTCCAGGAGAAATCAGCTGGCCGTGCCTTATGCAGACCCCGCACCAGCCCGCGAGGCCCTCCTAGGTTTTTGTCCTGGGGGGACGTTTTTAAAACAAAAGCCTCCACCTCTCCACGCCTCCCAGAAAAAGTGTTACAACTTAATCTGCCCGAAAAACGTTACTGTTTGCTAGGAACTCTGACCCCGCCCTGCAGCTCCGAGTACAGTAGCACCTACTGTAGCCTTTAGCCCCCTCCCCGCCCCCGGGGGCAGACCAGAACCGGGCCCACCGGGGGACCCAGTTGCGCTGGAAGGGTCTGTCCCCCAGTGGCAGCCCTTCTCCGCAGCTTTCCAGCTCCGCTTCTCTGAGTTAGGGACGCACCCAGGTTGCCTGGCCTCCACCATCTGACTCTCCGATTCCTTCGAGGGGAGTCACTGGAGCTCTCGGTGTGACCATGGGCCTGCAGTCGCACGAGACTCGTCCTTAACTCATTCCCAGCCTTCTCCAGCCTTCAGCCCCACACACTCGCACATCCCGTCGCTCTCTCCCTCTTCCTGGATCTTAGCCTGGTCGCCAGACTCTCACCAAAAACGCAGAGGTGTCTAGGCTAGGAGCTGCGAGGCTCGCTCAGCAGACGGAAGAAGCACCCGTGCTGTCTCCTCCCCCACCCCCACCCCAGCCTGGGGCGGGTAGGCTCTTACAGTCCCTTCTTGAAGATCAAGGAAGCCTGGCACCTCGAAACACACATCCTGAGTGGGGGGCCTGGAGCCAGCTTCCGGGCCCTTTGCCTAAGGCCCTCTCCCGAGCGCTGCACTCGTGTGCCAGCTGCGTGGGGCCAGGGCTTTGGGATGGGGTCGCTGCGCCTGGGCCCGGCTTACCTGAGTTTCCGTGAGGCTGAGGCTGTGCGCCAGTTGCTTCCTCTCGGCGCCCACCACGTAGTGGTTCTTCTCGAAGGCGTGTTCGAGCCTCAGAAGCTGGGAAGGGGAAAAGGCGGTTCTGATCCGCTTAGGTTTCCGGGCCAGCGCGTTGTGCAAAAGGAAGCTCTCGGGGCTTGTGTCGTTCCCTGCTGGGGACACAGCAGAAGTCTGGTTGGAGGGGGCAGCCCTGACCCCGGCCGGCCGCGCGCTTCTCCCGAGCCGGGCTGGCGGGGCACTGCGCTCAGGGCCTTCACGTAACCCAGGCGGCGCGGCCGTGGGGGCCCAGGCCCTCCGGAGTCGCGGGAAAAGGACACCAGTCCAGCTGCCCCGCCGAACAGTCTGGGCTGTACCTGGGTGACACCCACCCCACAGCTGCCCAGGTGAGGCCAGTCTCCAGGCTTCTGACCTCGGCGGGCTTCGCTACTGCCCTGGTGAAGCCAGCCTCGCCACCTCTGTTCCGGGAGCCCCGAGCACAGAAGGGAGCAGCAGGGACCCGCCCAGGGATTGGCACCCAGGACCCGAGCAAGCGGCTTTCTCGTCTTTGTAACCTCTCCAGGAATTTTGACCCGGGGTGGAGAGGTGGCGGGCCGCTATCCAGAGTCTGGTCAAGGAGGTACTTCAAAATTATGTAGTTAAGTCTTTCCCTCCAGGAAAGGGCAGAGACCAGGTGTGCCCGTTGCTGCCCGGTTGGGACCTAAATCTCGCTGCGGGCGGACCTGGCTCCTGTCCCCGCTGCCTCCCGAGGACCCGGCTCCCCCGCTGCCCGGCTCCGGAGAACTAGGAGACGCGAGCGAAGGGCCCGAACCCCGCCGGTTAGCGAGCTGCGGGCCCCGATGGTGCTGCCCCGCGGCCCGGGAGGGTGCCGGCCACTGCGGGCCTGGTGTGCGGACCGAGAGCGTGGCTGGCGGAACACGAGGAAAGGGAGCCCTGAACTTCGCGGGCAAAGCCTGAGAGTTTCGGATTCACTCACTGGGGTGGGAAAGACGTTTCTAAAAGCCCAAAGGAAAACGAACCACAGTACGGACAGAATGGCGGCCACCTGGCCCGGGAAGAAAGGGGAACGGTGGTTTGGTTTGGTTTTTTAAATTAGTTGGTGGCACCTACTCCCTTCTAGGTTCCCTCAGGAACGCAAAGGGTTAATGAATGGACAAGCCGCCGAGTATTGATCGGCTGCGGTAGAGGTAAGTCTTTTCCCGACTCCGAGCACTAAACTAATGACTCGCTTCTTTTCCTGGAGTTTTAACTTTCCTTTTGCCTTGACCCAGAGAAAAAAAAAATAAACAAACAAAAGAGCAGGAAAGGAAAACACCCAAACAGATCTTCCCCTCCTGCCCGTCTCCCGACTCGGTTCGTTTCTTTTAAAAGAAAAAAGAAAAAGCAAACAAACAAAACCCAGATCGAACCTGCCTTCCCGCCCGGCGCCCCAGTTGAGAGAGAGCGCCGAGCTCCGGAGGTTCCACCCCGCGCGGGTTCCCAGCCCTCCCCGGGCTTCCCAAACACAGGAAAACCCAAACCCCCTGACTCGGCTCCGGGCGCGCGGGTCCCTTCGCCGCTCGAAGAATGCGACACGCCGAAAAGTCACGGGTCTGGGTTGAAGGGAAGCGGAGTGCGTGGCGAACAGAGTCGAACGCTGTCGAAGGCGAACCTGGAGGCCGGGCCCCGTCCGCGCCCCTCGGAGCCAGGGCGGCTAGCGCGTCGCCGGGGAGACGTAAAGCCTGGGGACTGTGCGGTCTCCGGGACTCCTTGGCGACCGGCAACCAGAGCAGGCGGTCCCAGCCTGCCTCGACCCGAAAGCACTCGAGCACAACTTCTCTGTGCCCTTTTCTAAAGGGCCACGCGGCCGCAGACCAGCCCCCAAGCCGGCTGCCGCTTTGGAGACCGGGGACCGACACCACGCCCGGCCCCTCGCCGCCGGCTTCCGAGCAGGGTGCGCGCGCCGGCCCGCGAGAGGAACCTCGGCCCGGGCCTTGCCAAGCGCCCACCCGACCAGGCCCAGGGCGGTTCGGGATGCGGCGCGCTGCAGCCTCGCGACGTGGCACGTACCTTGGAAGCGGTGGCCCAGATATCGGTAGCGGTGGATGAGCCAGGGGTAGAAGGTGGACGGGTCCCGCTGCTGCGAGGCGAAGAGGGGGTGTGGCGAATGCGAAGAGGGCAGGGGGTGGGCGGCCAGGGCGTGCGGCGGCGGCACCGGGTGCACTGGCACCGCGGGGTTGGGCGGGTGCGAGACCGCCTCGGCGAACACCAAGTCCGGGTTGGAGTAGACGCCCCTGCCGGCGGCGGCGGCGGCGGCGGCCGAGTGGAAGCCGTTGAGGAACGGGTTTATGGGGCTGGAGTTGGCGTAGCTGAGCGCCGCAGGACGGATGGGGTCCTCAGAGCGCGAGGCGGGCAGGGGACTGTCCTTGGCCACCAGCGACTCGATGGTGAAGCAGCGCTTGGGCGCCGGCTGGAACATGCTGCGCCGAGGAGCGGGGCGCCCGCGGCTCCCGGCTCCCGGCGACCGCGGCGCGCTGCCTCCGCCGCCCGCTGCCCGCGGGGAGAACGGACGAGAATTGGGGACTTGTTTGTTTGGGGTGGGGGGGGGGGGAGGAAAGGAAGAAAGAAAGGAAAGGAAAAAGGAAAGGAGGGGGGAGGGGGAGGGAGAGGCAACGCCGAGGATCCCGAGAATCTTGCACCAAACGCGCCCAACCTGGAGAGAGGGGGGAAAAAATCCTTCCAGAAGAATTTGCAGGCGTGGATTGGGGTATTTTTTTTTTTTGGCGAGATGGCGTGGGGGGATCGGAGTTAGAGACAGGGAGGAGGGGGGAGTTTCTTGGGGGAGGCAAAAAAAAAAGTTTTCTCTCCTCTGCAAAAGGCGGGCAGGGCGCCCTAAGTCCAAGGACAATCCATGGAAGTGTTCGCTTCTTCACAAGTTGTGCAAACGATTTGTTAGTTCATGAGCCTAATTAGTGCGGGGATCACATAAACAGCTTCCTCCGAAGCCTGGTAAATGGCTTGATGATTGGTCGCTATTACTCGCCCTGAGGTGGAAGGGGGGAGACTCTTTAAAGTGCGTCAGAGGGAGGCGAGCGCCTGGGAACCCGGAGGCCTGGATCCCAGCCGAGAGTGGAACGGAGTCGGCGCCACCGCCTCGGCAGTGCCTCCTGCGCCCGCCCGGCCGCCCAGCCTCACCGCGCCCTCGCCCCGCGCTCCCAGCTCACTCGCTCCGCCGCGCCCGCTGCGGCTTCTCCTCCTCCTCTTTCGCCTCCTCCTCTTCCTTGACTGCTTCTCTTCCTCCTCCTCCTCCTCTTCCTCCTCCTCCTCCTCTTCCTCCTCCTCTTTCCCCACCTCCTCCCGCTCAGCCACCGCCTCCTCCTCCTTCTCCACCACCACTCCCTCCGGGGCACCCTGGTCCCTGCAGAGTCCCGGGCCGGCGCCGCCTCCGCTGCGGCCCCCCGGAGCCCGAGCCTGCTGAGCCCGAGCTGGTAGGACAGACGGACAGATGTACCGATTCCTCGCGCCGAGCGCTCTGCCGCTGCTGACCCCCGCGTCCCCGCGTCGGGGGAGCTGGGATCGCCCCGGAGCACCGCGAGGGTAAGCGGGCACAGGTTGGTTCCGCGCAAGGGCTAACGGAGCCGGTTGGTTATAGTAATCCCCACCCCCCGGGAAAACTCGGGGCGTTCTCCTAGGTGCGGAGGGAGCCTGGGGGTGAGGGTCCTCCAACCACGCGTAGCCTCTAGGTCCCAGGGTCGCTGCCGTCGCGATCCTTGAGCCGGCTTGTTCATTTGTAAATTGAGACGAGAGTCACGACCCTTCGGGAACGGTGGGCTTCTGACTCGCCCCACAGGTTCTCTCGTGATCTCTCCGGGAGAGTGCTCACCTCCTATCCAAAAAGAGTTCCTTCTGTGGTATCTGGGACCGGGAGGTTAAGGTCAGCAGAGAGGCCGATGTGCGACTATTGTGATTCTGTCGTCGGCATCATTCTGTTAACGTTGTCCGTGTTATTATTATTGCTGTTATTATTACTATTACTTCTATTATTATTCCGCCATCTGTCGTCCCAGAGGCGGGTTGTTGTGCAAACCCAGGGCTCAGAAATAGGGACTGCAGATCGCATCTCCGGTCCCAGGCCTTGTCCGCATTTTCGAGCTCGCCTTCAGTTTTGGGATGATTTTTAGGGCCGAGTTCCTTCGTCCCCATTGGCTCACGCTACGGCATAATTATGATCACATCCCCCAGGCTGCTGGCGCCGCTCTCTGTTTATTGGTGGTTAAAGATCTATTATCTATTCATCAGCCGCCTCTTTTTTCCTCTTTTTTTTTTCTTTTTGCCAATTACATTCTTCTAAAGTGAAGTACCAGCAGGTATATTGCACGTTTACAATTATGATAAAAAGAAATCTGGCGTTCTTTAAATCTATTACTTGGAAGCCCATGTCATTTCTCTTAAGGACGAAGAAATGCCTGTGTTTGGTGACTGGGTTGCCGTGAGACCTGGAAAAAGTCGGTTGGGAGGCGGGAGAAGAGCAAAGTTGTGCAAGCCAGGCTGCAACACCACCGCAAGCAGCAGTGGAGGGTCGCGGGCCTTAGGACGTGCTCTCCAATTCCCTGGCTACCTCTGTTCCTGCCCTGGGGTCTCCCCTGACCCTCTTTGGTTTCACCTGCCGTGTATTTATGTTGATGCCAATTTCCAGACTTCTTTATTCCAGGCATAGTTTGTGTAGGGAGGGTGGGGTCCAAAAACCCCCTTTAGGAAAACTCCCAGGCAGGAAAAGAGTTAGGAGTGTGCTTTCTGGGGTTGTCTAGACACCTGACCTTAGCGAGGGGCAAACAGAGATCATGTGTGCTGCTTCTCCCCCAGCTCCCCGCCCTCCAGTCTTCCCACGGCACGCACATCTACACACATTCACACATGAACCGTGTGTGGGCCTCAGCTTTGCCCTCACACAGAGAACCGTGCCCCTGCCTCAGGCTGCAGACTTCTGCACGGGGGTCCTGGCTGGGTTTTCATCCTTAGTGGATTCTCCAGGCCTTGCTTTGCAGTCGCCCCCCCCATCCCCAACCCTTTTCCCCAGGCCTAGGGATACGGAGGGTGTTCAATCTACCCTCTTGGGGTGAGGTGTATTTGAAGATACATTTCCCTGAGGTCTGCACCACCAGCCTCCAAAAATATTGTGTTCTGCTCAGAAATCCCTTCCTCCAAAGGCTGTGGGGACATATGCCACACCGGGCTCAGGCCAGCGGGGTTCCTGAAGCCACCAGGAAAGGTGGAGGTCGTTTGGTATTCTAGGTATGGGTCCGCCCTCCATTTCCAAAGCCAGACAGAAACACCCAATGTAGGTAGGCCGTTGATCCAGAATCCTGGAGCGAGAGGGAGAGGGTCCCCGCCTCAGAGGAGGCTCTTCAGGAGGGCTAAAGGGTCGGGCTCAGCCTAAGGCCAGGCCCACCAAACTGGGCCTGAGGCTCCGGGTGGAAAACCCGGGGCGGGGGGGGGGGGGGGCACTAAAAGCCCCACCCTAGCTGCAGGGCAGGCAGTGACCATTCATTCCAGCTCAAGTTAGTGATCTTGGCTGCGGGGGTGAGGGTAGGTGACCTTGAGGCAAAGGGGATTCAGTCAGTGTCTCCACAGTATATAATAAATATATAAGGGGGTTTCTCCTCTTTGCAAACTCGCAGGCCGAGTGCTAAGGTGTTGGCAGGCCCTTACATCCTTTCCCTTCTTTGACCAGAATGTGTCTGGAGAGTGTCCCAATGGAGTGAGCGACCCTGGGAGCTCAGATACCCCCACACACACACACACACACACACACACCCCGGGGCTCTTTCCAGGGGGCAGGCACCTTTGGCTAGGGCGGAGGGCCCGGCTGCTTCCCGCTGGGTCTCTTTGTGCAACATCCTCTCCAGGCTGCCCACCTCATGAAAACTGCCCTGAGAGCACAGGTTTGCCCCAGGTGCTCTAGTCTGGCAGGTGGGCAAGAGCAAGGAAGGTGTAGGCTCCAGTGCCCCCCCTCCGGGCGGGCACGTTTCTCTGTGTCCCCACGTTGCTGGCCCCAAGCTGCACCTGGGTCCCCAAGAGGGACAAGCGGGTTTCCCGTGTGTCAGGGACCCCTCGGAAGCCCTGGAAGCAGGGCGTTCTGTGCTAATTCATGCGTCCAGACCTAAGGAGTTCGGGAAGGTTCGTGCCCCTGGGCTCCTATGAGCTGGGGGAATTAACTGAGAGCGTAACTCATTAACCAGACTGGCGGGTGGAGTCGCGCCAGGGTGCCGGGCACTCTCCGTCTGCACTCGGACACTGAGCCGCCTCTAGCCCCTGGCCCTGGGACTGGGAGGCTGCGTTCACTTTACTCATGGCTTCGGCCTTGCAGAATCTGGCCCCTCTTTGTTCCTTAGCTGCCCTCGAAGGGTGGGTGTTTGTACAGGTGACGCCTTCGGTGGGAGTGGAAGATTTCTGAGGCTCCATCTTAGGGCAAGGGACTCCCTTTCCCCACGCCCCCTGCTGCTGCAGGCTGGGCTCTGTAATTCAGGGGTCTACACGTTGCAGGCAGCAGACCAACAGACATGGGGTGAAGGTTCTAATCTCGGATCTGACACTGACTGGCTGAGTGATTTTAGGCAACGCGGCAGCCTCTACCCACCTCCATTTTGTCATCTATAAAAATATGGCCCAGGCCTGCTACGCAGTGGAGGGTCCGAGTTGGGCCTGTTTGGGGGAGTGAAAGAATCCCTCTCCTTCCTGATGGTGGTGGTAATCACACGTCTGTACATGTTCTTCAATACACACGGAACTGTGTACTACAAAGGATGAGTTTTACTGTAAGTTATACCTTATTAACCAGACCCCCAACCAAAAAATGAAACAAAACAAAACAAACAACAACAACAACAAAAAACAAACAACTCAGGCCTGAGTTACCTTGGCCAAGTTACTTAACCTCTCTGTGCCTGTTATCTCTTCTATGAAATGGAATAAAGGGTAGTATCTTAGCCCTTGGGGCTGTCCAACGAGATAAGGGAAGCAAAGTGGTTACGCAGTGTCGAGTACATAATGAGCTGCAATGAAAGTCAGCTCCTGTCCTTGGTGTTGCTGCTCCTGTTGTTGTTAATATTATTATCACCTGCCCGCCTCCAGGGCTTATTGTTGGGCTTCAAGACTGAACAATAAAGTTGTACAAAGATAAGCTATTGCTGGTCTCACACTCCGGCTATAAGTTCCTTCATGCTCCCTTGGGGACGTGTTGGGGTGAGAGAGGCCTGGATTTCTGGTTAGTGGGAGGCTTCAAAGGGCAGAGATTTCTGCTCTGAGATTCCCCCCAGGTCCCCCACCTTCGGAGGAACAGGCAGCAGGGTTTCTCCCACACCTGGCTCCTGCTTGCCCTGAGCTGTTAACTGGGGTGGGTGCGTACCTGGGGACGGCCTGGGGTCGCTACCTGGGTGACCTTCACCTTCTTGAGCCTCGGTTTTCTCATCCGTGCAAAGGAAATATCAATCAATATCGCAACAGTTGTTGAGGGGAGTAAGTGAGCTAGTGCTTGGCATAGTTACTGCTCATCAGGTATTGCTGTTAGGCCCACCCAGCGCACTCAGCCCCATCCAGCTCTGGGCCGTTAAGACCCTCCGGGCGAGCAGGTACTGTGAGCCCGCCAGACAACCGGAACCGCGGGTATCAGTGGAGGGCGAGTCCTTTCCTGGGCTCAAGGCATGAGATAACTGTCCCAGGACGGGGAGGCCTCGGGCCGGTTAAGAATTCCTTCAACCCACTGTGATTCCCACGGATGCAGGGCAACAGTGGGAAAACGGAAAGAAGAATTAATACCTTAAAAACATTTTAAAAATTATTGTGGAAAATCCCTTTCTGGCCTCCTCCCCGGAGGCCGCTCGCTGGGCTGGCACTGCGGCCGGGGGCCGGGATCCACGTGCGCGCAGCGGCGCCTAGCGGCGAGGGTCGGGCGCGGGCAGGACACCCGCCGCGAGCTCCGGAGCCCCGCGCGCCGCGGAGTGGAGGGGTGGTTGTGCCCCACTGCCAAGGCCTTGTCGCGACCTCTGTCCCGGCCGGGATAGGCAGTCCAAGGAGGCTCACGGACCACAGAGGAGAAGGGACGACTTGGAAAGGCGTCCTCCGTCCCTCCGTCAGCTCCAGCTCTCTCGCTGCGGAGTTCACCATCCACGCTAGACTTCCAGCGCCACTAGGAGTCGGCTGCCTTCATCGGAGCAAGGAAGTGAGGATGGGTTCTACTCTAAACGGGACGCGGGGCGACGGCCAGCTTCCGCGCGAATGCGGCCACCACTCCGTGCCTGAGGTCCCAGATCCCGCGACCTGCGGAGAACGGGCCCACGACGGCAGCCCCTAGCCGGCCCCCCTGGAATGGAGTTGGAAGAGATGGAGTCCCGGGGTGCGGCTCTCCCAGCTGTGCGCCCCCTCGTGGTCGCCCGAAGACGCCCCGAGCCAAGGGTCCCACGGTTATTGGTGGTGGGGGGGGCGGTGATCGATCACCCCCCGATTGGGCAGCTGCGACGCGACCCGGGTGACCAGTCCCTTCCTCCTGGAGCGCGCGGATCCCGTCTGTCCCGGGGCGGCCTGGCTCCTTCGGGGAGGTGAGGCCGTGGAATCGCGCGGGATTCGCTGTTTAAAGGCTCCACCTGGGGCCTGGGCCCTGGTTCCCGCCTCGGCTGCCCCAGCTGCAGTCCACAGGCGCCGTTTCCCCCCGACGTTAGCAGGCGCCGCTGAGCGCTTGGGTCTCCCGAGATCTACGGATCGGCTCTGAGATCCAACGTTTCAGAGCCTGGAACTCCGCGTGGAGCCGCGCGGGACCTCGTTCATCACGTTCAAACTCGTCAATCCCTCCACACACGCTGCCCTGATTCGCTATTGAAAAAGCAAGGAGATCGAATCCAAGGAGGTCCAGGTCTCTTTGCTCCTCTGCTGTCTTCAAACGAAAGTCTAAGGCCGCGCTCGGACAGACGAGGGACAGATGGAAGGACACAGAATGCAGGAATTAGGGAACTTGGGTGCTCTTGCTCAGGTGACTGCCCCAAAGGGATGGAGGCAGCTCTGTCTCCCCTGTATTCTCCCCCCTCCGGTGTGTGGGTGGGTTGTCACATTCCCCTTCAACGGCCCCCAAGGCGAAGGGGGTTCCACTGGGCCACGGGGGCATCCACTGTGCCCTCGGAGGCTGGACCAGGTGGCCTCCAGCCAGGCAGAGGACCAGCACGGGAGGCAGGGGACGCACCTTCTGAGTCCCCCGCTGCCTTCTCCCACGGCTTTTCGTTTGAAACTGCTCTCACTACCAGTCACCGGCTTTGTAGCCTGGGGTCCATCCAGTCTTTCAAGGAGCTTCTGGGGGTTGTAAGTGACCATCCACCTTGGAACCTAGAGGTGGCTCCTTAAACGCCGGCACCCACAGCCCCTCTGTCAGGGAGTTGATTGTCCGGTATTTTTAGTACCGCTTCATTTTCTGGACCCAAGGGCTGGGCTGGGGCTTAGAAAGGAGATGGTGGCCATGTGAGCAAAGAAGGAAACTGGAGGCTCTTGAATGCCACAGCTCTCTGTGAAACCTGGGGGGGCTGGGGGCGAGACTTAAAAGAATGATTCCTCTCACCTGTATCGAGTTTTATCCTAAAATCATGTTTGCTCACACCCATGATCACAGTGAACCTCATAATGAAAGGGGTCACGATACCCATTTTCCAGGTGAGAAAACTGAGGCTTAGAGAAGCTACACAAAGCACTCTCCCCTCCTGGCCATCAGTACGGTGGTCACTGCACTAGGAGCGCTGGGACAGCTCTACCATCCCTCTGCCCCTCCACCCGGGGTTGCCAGCCTCCAGCATTCAAGCCAATGAGAAAAGGGCTCCTGCAAGCAGATGGGGGTCACAAACCATCTCACGTGGCTAGGCTCCTGCAGGTGGCCCTACTGCGTAACTCCAGTGCTTGCTTGGAGCCCACTTGCCCACCATTGTGCTCTAGGCCACTTCTTCGGAGTCCAGGCATGGCCCCAGGCCCTCTTTCTCCTTCCCCGTCCTCTTGCGGACTGAAGCCCGGTGTAGGGCCAGGGGACGGCAGAGCAGGCAGGGCAGCGCTGGTGCCCCGCGCTCTGAGGCCGAGGAGGCCGAGACTCCGTGCGCTCCGCACCCTCGCGCTGCCCTGGTGGGCGACCCAGAGCGGCCCTGAAAGGCCCGGGGGTGCCCACAGAGCCGTGCCTGCAGGGCTGACGGAAAAACCTGGAGAACGGCCGGAGCGCCCCTCGCAGCCAGCACGGCGACCCGAAAGCCCCTTGTCCGACGACCTCGGGCCCCCTGGCTCTGCCCAGCCTGCGCGGGGCTCGGGGGGGGGGGGGGAGGGCAGAAGCGTGGACAGGAACTGGGAGCTTCGGAAGAGGTCCGCAGACCCCCCTCTCCTCCCCCGCAGAACCGCGTTCCGGATCAGCCGCGTGCGGGCCGCGGCCCGGAGGCCTTTCATTTCGGGGAACCGCAAGGCGGTCAGGCAGCCCCCTTTGGGCAAGCAGGAAGGAGCCTTCTAGTTCCGGGCGCACAGCGGCTCCTTCTCCCCCGACACCCTCACATTCCGGGCCCCGAGCACCCCGAAAGTGGATACACCACGTCCCGCTCCTTTATTTGCGGCGGGTCGCGGGGACCGGCAGCGCGCCCCGCGGAGCCCTCGGCTTCAGGACCAGCCCCTGGTGGCCGGAGGAGAGGCCGAGAGGGGGCCCAAGGGGACCTCCAGGAGCCCGCAGGCGATCGAAGCCCGCTGGGGCCTCCGAGGCCCCCGCGCTGGGCCCGACGCGTCCCCCCACCCCTGGCAGGGACTCGGAGAGCCCCGACCTCAGGCGCCCTGTGCTCAGCCGGCGGCCAGCGGCTCGCCCGGGCTGAGCCACAAAGGGTGGCATCGCGGCGGGGCGGGCAGGGACCTCATTGGTTCAATATTAGCTTTTCATTCTAGTCTATTGTGCCCATCTGAGATAATATTGACTCTGAGGTGACAGCCCGCAGACGACAGGGCTTGTCCAGCACTGGCGGCAGGGCGCTCTTGGGGAAGAGGACCAGCACCGGAGAGGTCAGGAGACCGCAAGGCAACGCGGCCGGGCGGCCAGGCGCTCCCCGCGGCGTGTGCTCGGCCTCTCGGCCGGGAGCTGGGGGTCGGGGGCGTCTGGGGTCCGGAGGCCGCTCTGAACAGGGGCACCGCGCGTCCTCACAGAACACACCCCTCGTGTGACACGGGCCCCCACCTCCCAGACAGTCGATCTGAGCTTCCCCATCTGGGCACCTCTGGAGAAAAACGAATTCTCAGGCACACCGTTCTAGTGTGCCAGGCAGCCGACGGCGTCACTGGGGTAGTTTCGCCGTTGAAACGACGTCACTCGTTAGGGTAGCTCCTCTGTCCAAGTGTTTCTCCTCTTTCCCAGCAAAAGACGAGCAAACGCTCGCGGCGAGGATCATTAAGCTGCATCGCTTGCGAGCGCGCGGTTAATATCGAATTTCTAACTGCGTTTTCCTCTGCTTTGAATGGTCCCCTCGCAGCCCGTCGTAGGCTCCTTAACTGCCTTTCTAACCGCAGCCTGGGAGGGCCTCTGCGGCGGCGGAGGCTCACAGGCGAGCAGAGTCGTTTCAATTTCCAAATTGCCTCTAAATGCCCAAGTTGGAAAATGGCACTTGAAGTTGTCTCACGCGGCCGAGACAGACCAGTTGGGTTTCAACTCCCGGGACCGAATGCCAAATGCTCAGGACTTGCAGGGAACGTGGGCAAGGATGCCCTCGGGTCTCATTTACCACGTTTGTGCCCCTCTTCCCGTCGGAGTCTGACCCTGTAAGAGATCATCTGTTAACTCTGTTACTCCAGTAAGGAGCTGGCCATTCGGAATCTTGTCATCGATCCAAAGACACGTGGGCGTGTGGGGACCTGGGAAGGGGCAAGGACTGGGCTGGCGGCACCAGTATGGGGACTGCTGTGTGCTGCCCTCCTTGCTCCCAGGAGCCCTGTATTGACCTGGGGCTCAGCGACACGGAAGTCCAGCACCTTGGACATTTCAATGGAGGACACTCTATTTACTACATGTGACCTAGGGTACATAATTCACATGGCTCGTTTGTATTGCACGTTGTGTAACATATGTATTACATGGTCTCATCACATTGCATGCTATTTAACATACAGTTAACATCTAGTTCCTATGTTACGTTATGAAATTGCTTAACGTATATTTTATTACACGTTACATATTATATTGTATGTTGTCTGTAGTTCCGGATATATGTGTACATGTTCATATATTTCTTTTTTATATGTGTGTAAAAATAACTGGGGGCGCCTTTAATCTCCCTGCAAGTACATATTTGATCGTTTTAATGCAAGGTTATAAAGTCCTAATCGAAACCACTTTGACATCGGCCATGTCTTTACAACAAATACCTGGGATCCAATTTCGGCATCTGAGAAAGGCAGGGAGGGAGTGGCTCCAAGGGACAGCAGGTCCCCTCTGGAAGGTGGTTCTCCAAATGCCGGCTCCCAGGGGACAGGGAAGACGAGGTTCTGGACCCAGCGGCCTCCTCCTCTCCTTGCTTGCCTTGTGCTGGTTGTTTTGGTTTCGAGAGAGGCTGTTTAGAGCCTCCGACGGTCCCCAAACTGATGTCATGAATTAAAAATGACTTTGAGGAGTGCAGCATATGCTCAGCCGAGGCGTCTGGGAGCGCAGCGGAGGCCTTTCACCCCGGTTCTGGGCTCCAGGCGCCTCGCGGACGGGCTCCGGCTGACGCGGCCGCGCCGCAGGCTCCGGGCCCACGCGGGTCCCCGCTGCCGCGGGCCGCCGCCCTCCCGACCCCGCTGGGGAAGGCTGCGCGGGGCTCGGAGCGCGGGCGCTCAGGGTCCCAACTACATCAGCTTCTAATACCGAACGAGCCGAAATAAGCAGGCAGTCGGGCGCTCCCGCGGGAGGGCCGGGGCCAGGTGGGCCGGGGGCGGTAGTGTCGGGATTGCAAGCCCGTTATCGCCGCTCTCAGAGCCCGAGACCCAGCTCGGGAGAGGGAACGGGAGAAGGGCGGGGGCGGAAGTCAGGTACG
This sequence comes from Lyroderma lyra, assembly GCA_004026885.1. Classification (NCBI taxonomy): domain Eukaryota; kingdom Metazoa; phylum Chordata; class Mammalia; order Chiroptera; family Megadermatidae; genus Lyroderma; species Lyroderma lyra. Next base: position 30,813 of record PVJL010005785.1, read on the forward strand.
GCCGGCCGCCGCATCCGCAAGGAGAAAGGACTTAACGTGACAGCCAGATAAACAAGGGGCGGCTACTTCCGAGGCCCGGGAGCCAGGAAGGGAATTAGGGTACTGGGGGGAGCGAGGGAGACCTAGCGAAGGGCAGGAGGGGGCAGACCCCGCCAGGGCGCGGTGGGCTCTTCATCTCTTTAACGACCCGCCCCCCTCACCCGGGCGGTTCATTGCTTCATGGGAAAAGTCTGTGGAAGGAAACACTGAAACGCAACTAAAACCTTAGCAAGAGATTTGCGCTCGCCATTTGGAGCAAAATTCCGGGTTCAGGGAGCCCCGGAGCCCGCCTTACATCCCACCTTATCCTCAGCCTTGGGGAAAGGTTTTTGTGGACTCGGAAGAAGAGTAGAGGTTGCGCCCCCCACCCCCGCACCCGCACCCCACCCCACCCCCCAGCTCTGTCCTATGATGGGCCTCCTGGACTATCTGCCAAGACGAACTGGGAATGAGGACGTGGGACACTGTCCTCACGTTGCGGAAAATCAAAGAGACCTGCTACCCCTCCTCAGTGCTGCAGTCTCCTGGCCTGGCGGCGCGGGGAGGCGACTGAACCCACACGGGATGCCAAGCCCTCCCGATGAGATGAAGAGTGGCTCACAGTGCCAACCATGTGGATGGGCATCTCCCCAGATGGGCTTTGGCACATCGGGCCTGTCTGTAGTGTTTTCTCCATCCAGGTGATCCATCTCACCCATGTCCAGCGTGGCGGAAAACTATAATTGTGCAAGCATCAGAGTTCTGTATTTCTGCCCCTGCTCTGAGGTTTACGGGGGCAGCTGCCCAGGTGCCCTGGGAACAAGATAGTTCTATTTCACTGCTCGCTTGCCGCCAGGGCCTCTTTCATGAGAGATGCCCTGATGGCACCTGTCCCGGGTAGTGTGCTCAGCACCTACTCGAGGGACTGTCTCATCAGTCCTCCCAGCCATCTACTGAAGTGGGTCTGTGTCCACTTTCCAGATGAGAAAACTGGGGCTCTGAAATGTTGAGGGGTTCACCCAAGGTCACGCACGCATCTAGTAACCGTTGGGGGTCTGGATTCTAACTCAGGTCTGTCTGACTCCCCCCACCCATTTCTTATTTCCTCCCAAAATACCCACTCTGCCCCAGTAAGGAAGTCAGACAGACAGGGTGGGGAAAGAGATAACACATTACTGTTAAGTCCCCCCAAAAGTCAACAATCATAGGATACGGAGCCCGGATCTCATATTCTTTCTAGAGCATTTATGCCATGTCCAGAAACAACAATAAACAGTTGGTACACAGGTAGCATATATGGTTTACAAACACCTTGCTCACACCTTATTTGGGTCGTGTCTCCCACCACGCAGTTTATTGCCTTTATTGCCTCAGTTTAGAGTCAGAAACAGGCCCGGCGAGGTTGAAGGACTTGTTCACTGCCCAGCCAGCTCACCCAGAGCCCTGGCACCAGCCCCGGGCAGGCCCATTCTAAGCCTCTGGGCTCTGCACACACCACATATGGGACCATTTAGCCAACAGAGTTAGGCCTCGCATTCTGTTGTGAAATTGCTAGGTTGTTTTCTCTGTGTTGTGAGTGTTCCTGCAAATATGATTTTAGGATCCAAAACTTTCTCCTCACTCATGCCTCTCTTACACTGGGTCTTTCTCCGTGCATGCACCCGTCTGTGTTGCGGGCCCCTCAAGGAAACAGAACAAGGAGTTGCCCCTTATCTGTGTTCAAATAATATTCGGAGACCACAGCGTATAGATTTTATCTGCACTTGTATATTTTGCTCTATAACTATTTGCCTTGTGAACTTCACCAAAACGTGTGATCAAGAGTTTACAGGGATAGATGTGTGTATATTTTTCATGATTTCCATAAAAATTTTCACTCCTCCTTTGGACAATGTCTCCTCATTAATAAGATCCAAGAAGAAGAGTATGAAGTTGGAGAAATCCTTTGGTCAAATGGTTCTATATCCAAAGGGATAATCCGTAATCCAGACAGGAAGTGGCTGGAGGGCTCTTTGACTTTGAGGTGATGCACCAAGTCCTTTGCCACGAGCAAGAGCCCTGCCAGGGAAGGGTGTTCTCAGCCTTTGGACCGCCAGGGCTTCCTCCCACGCTCCTTCTGAACCTCACTGGTTCATGCTCCACAGGAACCTTGTCCCCTCAGCCCATGAAAATGCTTTCTTTTTTCTCATGATTATAAAATCATGTGCATGGTTTTATATAAGACCAGAACAAAGTAACAATCACTTAAATTTCCACTGGCCAGAGGTCACCACTGTCAAACATTTGGGGATGTTAACTTTGGACACCTTGGAAAAGAAAAGAAACCACAATTTGCACATTTTTGTTATTGTTGTCCTAGTAAATAAAGAAGAAAGAAACGCACCGTGCGATTCTGTTTAGATGAAGTTTATAACTGGATATAAAATTGCCTCTGGGAAAAGGTTGATTGGAAAGAGGCACAGGGAATTTCGGGGTGCTAGAAATGTTCTATGTCCTAGTTTGGGTGATGGTAACATGTAAGGAACTTTGTGGGCCACTAGAAACGCTCTATATGTTGTTTTGGATGACAGTAACACAGATGTATACAATTGCTGAAACTCATGGAACTTCAGACCTATTATATTACTATAAATTTTTATACCTCCATAAAGGAAAAGAAAGAGAGGAAAGAATATTGGACAACTACTATAGCAAAAGGACAAACTGGGGAGGTGGGGAGAAGAAGAAGAAGGAAAAAGAAACAGGCACGCTGCAATGCCTAGAACTTTACAGAGAGGGATAGATACCAGGCTTGCTCCCACTCCCCTCTCTGCCCCCCACCTCACACAGCAGCGTCTCCCAGCAACCCTCCCCCCGCCCCCCACCCCCGGCCCACTTTGCAGGTCTGCAGTTACCTTCAGGAGGGCTGGATCCTTAATGCAATCTTAAGGTCCTGCTGGGGCCCGCCACGCATCTACCAGACTCCCTTTGATGCTGTCACTCCTGGTTCACAGTGAGGCACTGCCTCCCGGAGGGGTGGGCTATCCCTTAGGGTCTAACAAGAATCTGTACTCGAGTCAGGAAGGAAGATCGAAGGCTTTCACTTTCAAACAGATTACATTCCCAAAGTTTCTTCCTTAATTATCATCTAGGACTCAAAAGGTTGTACCTCATGGAAACAGTGTTATAAATGGAGCTCAAGGTTCCAGATTTCCCCTCCCAAAAATCTATTAAATGCCTACTCATAAGATATAGAACTTAAGCTTGGTAGGAACATAAGCGTGTTGAATTATAATGGTTGTCTTTCATGGAAAAAAATAGGAGGAAAGCCAGACCTTTTTTTTCCCCTTCCAAAAAGCATACCTGCTTTCTGCCAGGCACTAGGTTGGCATTTGGGACTCAAAAATTAAAAATATCTCATGACTTCTTCCCTCAAGCAGCTGTCTAGTGGAGGAAGACTCCCTTGAAAATAAGTAAGTGCACTGAAATCTTATCGGCGTTGTGAGAGAGGTTGTCATAATTCAACAAAACAATAAAATGAATGCTAGTTGACAAAGGAAAACACATTTTGAAGCAAGGAGAGTTGATGGGATAAGGGATTAAATAAAGACCTGGAGAGAGACCCTAAGGGGTCAGGGGACACTTTGAAGTGCAGTGGCCTCAGAGGAATCTACTTCAAAATGTGTGTCTTCCTTTTTCACTACCCTTTTTATAATTTGACTTCTTAGTCATGATGGGGGTGGGGTGGTTGTTCTTGACTTTCAAATTATTTGAAGGGAGTAGAGGTGGGCAAGACGTGCAATTTCAAAGACAAAAAGGAAGGACCTTTAGGAGGTATATAAACCCAGGAGCAGGATTGTCAGAGGTGGCTTTGACCCAGTTGTGAGAGAGGAAAAAGCATAAACCCCAGCACTGGGGAAGAAAGACAAGGCCATTTCCCCACCAGTCGCCAGCTGGTGAGGTTGGCTCACAACAGCTTTCTCCAAAGCAGAGTGAGTGAGGAAGCCCTGTGCCCCCAGAAGTATAGGATCACTTAAAGTCACATATTGATAGTATTTAGGGATCATTTATTCGTTCAACCAATATTGTGTGTTTACCATCTGTAAGGAAATTTGCAATTGACCTGCAATTAACAGGGTTAAAGATTTAGTGAATTATGGTTCTTGCCTTGAAGGACTAGTTGGGATACTAGATAACTATTATTTAACATGCCCAGACATAAAATCTCCTATGCTATTTCCTCTTGATGCTGTTCTCATCACTAAGTCGAGGGTAATAACAATGCAGGACATAATGACCTCACACGATTGTTCTGAGGACAGATGCGATCAGGGTATTTAAATGCCTTTGTAAAGTGCAGCCATTAGATAAGCATGAATCGTTAAAATAAGTTTCAGCTGTGTGCTCCCCTTGCCGGTCTGTTAGTCATTCAGCAACTAGTTATTGTGCATTTATGCCGAGCAGGCACTGTGCTGGCACATGACAGTGAAGAAAACAGACAAATTCTCAGCCCTCATGGAGCTGACATTCCCCAGTAGGACAGTCTGCTGACGTGAATAAAAAGATTCATCAGCCACATGTTTGGAATATTGAAAAATTAGAAAGGATCAAGGTATTCCTTATTGAGAGACGGGTGAAAAAAAATTATGACGTTTCCATACTACAGAAAACTGTGTAGCTATTTAAAAATGGAAGTAACTATCTTACTTCCTGTAGCACGGGAAGACCTTTAAGACCTCTTAAAAGGGGAAAAAGCAAGTTCCAGAACAATACATAATGTGATCCCAGTAATGTTTAAAATAAACAACGACCTGTTCGTGTGTTTTGTTCACACACTGACAGTTGCATGCGAATGCTTAGAGGTAAATGCAGAGAAGAGTTCTGGAAAGATACACAACTGACAAGTGTGCTACTTCAAGGGCGGAGAGAATTGCCGGGCTGGTGTGGCCCTCGCACTTTTACTGACTGCGGTGTTAATTTAATAAGAGTGCATTTATGTATTGCTTGTGTAATTAAACAAGGAGACACATGCATGTGGGTACAATTGAGTTATAGCAATATGAGGATGGATGACAATTGTTACTCTTTTAATCTCCTTTAATGTTGTTTTAATGTCTATAGAGAGATATATACACATACATGAAATGATGCCAAAACATAAAAGGTGGAATTAAATCATGGTGTCCTGGCTCAGAAATCGTGCCTCTCCCCACCCCATCTGCACTTTATAGTGAAACATTTTTTAAGAGCATCATGGGACTTTGGAAAGAAATCCTTGATCTCCCAGTTCTGAGGCACATGTAATTATTTCACAGTTAAGTAGCCTCGGGATCTTTGCGATAGATATGACTTCATCATGAGAGCATCATGCCTCTCCCAAAAGTAATTGAGCTTTAGTTGGAGCCAATGTGGGGGTTCCTGTATGTGATGGGTGCCTCCCGATAGGGTCCCCCTGGTTCCCAAACCAAGGCAAGTGAGCTGGCCTTAGCTCTGGCTGACCTCTGAAAACCAGCTCATCCTGGCTGAATCTCTTCCCTTGTCTCTCTGTGTGACCTTGGGCCAGCCTCTACTGGGTCTCCAATGGAGGGACTGTGTGGCCTACGTATAACCATTACCCACCCTACACTTCTGATTTCTCTTGTGGCAAAGTGTTACAAGAGGAGAGCACATTTGCTGACATGCTCCTGCCTGTGCTGGGACAGAGCAGCAGAATAGGACGGTCCCCGGCCTTGGGGCGATTGAGGCTGGTGCGACTGCGAGCAGGAGTATGGAGACCCTTCTCCACTTCTCTGCAGCCTCGGCACTAAGTCTCCTGGATAAAGCTGGCCTCCGGTCCTCCAGCCCCTTTGTTGTGAAAATGAGGCTGGTAGAGTCCCTGGCCAGGCTGGGTGGCTTCAGGTCAGACTGGGGACAAGGACAGCCTGAAGTCATGATGAGCTCTAGAAGGACTGGAGCTCGCACTTGGCTCCTCACAGCCAATCCACTGATTCTGCAAACTTTCATGGAGCACCTGCCACACGTATGCCAGGCACTTGGCTAGGTGGTGGGAGCACAGGTGTGACTCAGGCAAATGGGCTTGCGGACGAAAGCCTTAGTGGTTGGAAGCCTCTCCTGAGCAGGATTATACCCTTCAAGAATGCTCAGATCTGTGCCTCCCCACCCCCCACCCCCAGCGAATCAGCCCAACCCGTCCTAGCTACCAAGGAGCAAAAGCTGCTAGAGGAGGCCCAGGCATGCTAGACATGGAGTCAGGCGTTAGGGGTCAGAAGTCATCCTAGACTGTGCAGAAAACTCCACAGTGCTCTCGGTCAAGGCCGATCTCCAGCAAGAGGAACCTGCATCCATACTGTGAGGTTGGGTGGGTGTTTTCCCAGAAGAGAAGCAGCAGTGGCAGGACCAGAAAATTAGTGCCAAGCTGACCCAACCTGTCATTCTCTCCACACCTAGCTGCGTGACCAGGTCAGTGGCTCAACCTCCTGAGCCTCAGCTATCTCTTCTATAAAACGGGAGCATAAGTGCCCTGGTTTCTCTTCCTTCAGAGGATGATTCTGGAGATCCGATGAGGCAATGGATGGAAAAATAAAGTTTAAAGCACTTTAAAATACAAGCTCATGTTGTACACTTCTTGCTTTCCTCCTTCTACGTCCCCCCCACCCCCATCGGAAAGACCCTTTGCCTCACAGCAGCTGTGAGCAGTCTTGGGGGCGCAGAAAGAAATCCCCGGCCCACTCCCCACTCGTGGGCTGGAGGTGTCCTTCCAGAGCCCAAAGATTCCCTCCCGAAATATCCCCTAGGAGGCAGTGGGCAAGCTGGTACTGGCACTGGCAGCCCCTGGAGATGGGGCTGGGGCGGCCCCATCTCCACTGTGGGTTCAGACCTCGCCCTGAAACCTATTAAACCAGTGCCTTGTATGTGGGCCCCTCCCAACCAAAAATGCCCGGGGATAGGGTGGTCACAACCCCACAGGTGGCGGCAAATGGCGTTTTCAGGGCACTTATGGGCTCCTTTGGAGGAGGGGCTCTGCCTGGGTCCCTGGGCTCCTCTGCAGGAAGAAGGGACTCTTTGGGGGCAGCAGGAGCCTGAGCATCAGAAGTCCCAGAGCCTCTCTCCGGTCCTTGTGTGCTGTCAACCTTGGGCAAGTCACCTCACTTCTCTGGGCACATCCATTAGCTATGCATTGTTTGTTTGTCACACATGATCATAAAAAAATGTGACAGAAAAGGAAAGTCAGAGAAGGTGCCTCCCCTCACCCCCGCATCGCACCATTGACAGTTCACTGTAAAAATTCTCCCGAATATACAAGTAGCTATGCGTGCTTCTTAAACAGAAATTGGGGCCACAGAGATAGTGTTTTGGTGACTTTCCCTCTGTCGGTATATCATGCTGCCTCCCCTTTCAACCAACTGCAGAGCATTCCAGCATCTATTGAGCTATTTTGCAGTTATTTCCACAGGGTAAATTCCCTGAAATGAAATGATTAGATAAAAAAATATTGCCCCACCTCCACGGAATATTATTATTTCTTTTGAAAAATTTGATCGTGATGAGTGAAAATAATATATATTTTTTCTAATTTTGAACTGATATTACGAGGTTATCTTTTTTTTTGTATGTTTAATGGCTGTTTGTGTTTCTTCTGTATAAAGCTTGCTTGTATCTTCTCAATTTTTTATTGGAATGATGGCCTTTTTCTTATCTTAAGACAGCACTTTTTAATAGTAAAACCCTTAACTGATTGCTTGTCAGACAAGTTGCATATTTTCCCCCTCGTTTGTCATCTGTTTATAGTGTGTTTCCCATACCAACGATTTAAATATGTATGCAGGTAAAATTGTTAGGGTTTTTTTTTTTTTAATATGGATTCTGAAGTTTGTTTCTTTTTAAGAAAGGCCTTTCTCTTTCTCAAGATTATGGAATTATTATTCTTTAGAGGGTTTTTTTGCAACTTTTATAATTCTTAAAAATGTGTGCATCTTTAATACATTTGAAGTATTTTTTTCTGGGCATGTGGCATGAGGTGGAAATCCACTTTTCCCCGCTCCAAATGGATAAGTAATTATTCCAGCATCGTGTATGGAATAATCTAGGTTTTCTCCACGAAAGACAAGTACAATCTTCATCACATGCTCAATCCCCATGTATACACCTTATTTCCCATTAACCTATTTTATTCTATTTTACATTCTATTTTATTCACTAATCTGGTTGGTATTCCCACAACATTGTTATAATTATTCATTACCCTGATTTTGTAATATCTTCTAAAAGCCAATAGGGAAGGAAAGTCCCCTCTCATTTTTCTAGTTTTATAAAAATTGTCTATACTCATTTATCTGTTCTCCTAGATAATATTTAGAGTCAACTTGCCAGTTTTTCTAATCAGAAATTTTATTGGAATTGCATAAAAGTTAGAAACTAATTTGGGGGAGAATTGAAATCTTCAGGACATTTAGTCATCCGAGCAGAAATGCCATAATTTACTTTGTTTAAACTTTCTTTGATGTACTTCAATATTTGCCGCTAAACAGGTCTTCGGTCTTGCATGAATTACTCATTGTATTTTCAGTTTTGTGAGTGATTTATGCTTTGTTTTGTTTTTGCTATAGTGAATGGAATAATTTTTCATTTCATAGTTTCAACTTGTTATTACTATTAGATGAGAAAACTCGTTTGTGTCTGGGAATCTTTGTGAACTCTCTTAATGTTTTTATTAAGTAATCAGTTGAGTCTCTTAGCGTTTCCATTTAATAACTGCTTTACTTATTACCAACGTAAAGCGTGTCTACTGTAGAAAATGAAAACATACAGAAGAAACAAACAGTACTTGTAAAATCTACTGTTCAGAAATAGTCATTGTTAACATTTTGAAAAAGAAAGCCACATACAGTTACATACTTATGTATACCTTAAAAAGAGTATCATTCTATATATAACATATCTACATGAAGAATATGTCTAAGAATTAAGTAGAATGTCTAAGAATTTAATATATATAGCTGTTCAAATAGCATCATAATATACATAATCTTTCTAACCCACTTTTCATGCTGAATAAAATATTATAAACCTTGTTCCTCATTATCATTCTATTAAATGCATAATTTTATTTAAGCAATCCCTCATTTCAGACATTTAAATTGAGTCCATTTTCTTCATATTTCAAATCTATAGTGACCTGTAATTACCTAAATCTTTGTGAATATTTATGATTATTTCTTTAGGAGAACTTTCTAGAAGTAGAATTTCAGGATTTAAAGGCAGTTGAAATCGAAGGCTTTGGGGTCAAATTGACAAACTGCCCTCTGGAAAGCTTGTGCCAATTTACTCTCCCACTTCCACTTTTTAACGCCCGTTTCTTCGTCATGGCCTACTTTCTTCCATAAACATTGCACCGTGAGCATTGCTTACGTAGTCAGACTCAAGGGCATCATCCCTTTAATGGTCACAGAGCATTTCATTAGCCACCAACCCTCCTCGGAGCCTTCGCAGTTCCCTCTGATTGCTGGGGACACACCCGAGAGCTCCCGACTTCAAGACCAAGCAGCTGCCCTGGATGGGGATCCTCAGCTTCGGGCTTCAACTGCTAAAGTAGAAACAAAGTGGTTAACTCAGCCTCCACGGTTTGCTGTCGGAGGCGGAAGGTGGTGGGGGCGGAAGGTGGTGGGGGCGGGGCCCCCTGAAATGTTAATCATTCTAAGAGATTGCTACCTACAAGTAGCAGAAGATCCATTTGTGCTTAAAAAGAAAAACAAAACAAAACAAAAGCCCTTCCCTGTCATTTTTTATCAGTGAAGAGGTGTCATATTTCTTCCTGTCAGGTGTTCCCTTGGCACGAAACTCCTGGTGCAGGAGCCCTTCCAGCAAAGGGATACGTTTTTCTAAGCAGCAAATGACTACAAACACATCTGCATTGACAAGTCACAACTTATATCCTTCTATGGTGTTTCTGCTCTTTTGAAAATGTTAATAAAAACTTAATGTGGAAAAAAAACAACTTTTTCCAAATATGTGTACCAATGAGCCTGAGGCAACTCATACTTTCTTATAAAATAAAGTAGGTCACTCACATCAATCATGTCTTAGCACATTTTTTCCAAATTAGGAATTTTCAATCCATCATACCACGTTATGGTATCCCTTTTCCAAACATTTCCTTTTAATATGCTCTTTAACATGATAAGCAAATCTAATAGAATATATTAGTGTCACTTTTCAGTGATGGAGTGTTTCCTCCTGTTGCAATTCACAATGAGTTCAGGAAAACATTTTTACTAGTTCACTCTCTCACAGTGATCACTTGTTGAAAATATGACAATGGCCCCAAAGCTGCCAAGGCCACACTTGGGTGTTAGCCTTAGAAAGATCACAGAGCTCCCACTTCACCTCTCCATGTGTTATACGTGTAGAAAACTCAAAAGACGTGTGTGTCCCAAAGCAAAATCATAAATCCAGATTCTGTATGTGAGGGGAGTGTTTACATTTAGCCTGTCGATTCAGTCGGGTTGCATATGCATACATACTATCCTGTATAGATCAAAGCTTGTACTGGGCTTCGTTTTCAAACCACATTGCTCCCAGAACATTTCCAAATCTCCTGGATCATGCAGAAAGGGAGGATCCTTGGCTTAATATGAGTGAGATTCTCCAAAACTGGTTGCCATCCTTTTGGAAGTGAATTTGGACCTCGTGTGAAATGCAGGCTCTGTTTACAACCCACTTGAGATAACTATATTTGCATGTTTATATATTTGACAACATTTACCTGGCAAAAACAGGGTATTTGCTTCCACTCAGATCTGGTTCTGGGACTCATGTGTTTGGTGTTAGCACTTGAGTCTCTCTTCATGGATTTTTTTATTTGGACAGAGTTTTGGAATAAAGCACTTGAGAAAGTTGGGAATGGGAGAGGTTTGTAGCGCGCCCAGGAATTTGGCTGTTCCAGGTTTTTGGCCACCCAAAAGGAAAACATCTGAATGGAAAAGGGAAAGTGGAGTCTATTTTCTGGCCCTTTTGTCTGGACATGTGGGGTCCCGCAGACACTAGTTTGGACTGCCCATTCCATGCGTCACACCCCTTCTCCCTCACGTCTTGGGAAGCGGGAAGGTTGACTTACAGACTCGGGTCAGCCACAGGTCCCTGGTACTGCCTCATTAGGGCCCACAGCTAATGACTTGAGGCTGTGTGTGCCCAAGAAATGTCATCAACTCATTTCTCACAAAAGTGACTGTGCTAGGACAGTGGAGGACAGAAAAATGAGGTACAGCTTCTGCCCTTAAGAAGCTTGAAGTCAGGCTTGATATCGAGTAGAGCACGATGACGGGAAAAAGTGCCCAGGGAGTTCAGGGAGGGTGAAAGTCACCGCCAAGTCGGGGCCAAGTGACAAAAGATTGAGAAACAGATGACCTTTGAACCAGGTCCTGAATGCTGAGTAGGCTTTGGATCCGCAGAGTGTGGAAGGACATTCTGGGTCAAAGGCACAGAGCTAGTAAAGGGGCCAGCGTGGGAAAGCATGCAGGAAGTGGGGGCCTGAGTGATAATTCAGGACCAATGGCGTGCAGGATGCATAAAGGGAGGCCCGAGAAGAAGCCAAGGGAGGAAGATGGAAGCGCATGCGCGAGGAGGCCTGAGGACCAAGCTAAGGAGCGGACCCTCCGGGGTGCCCCCTCTCCCACTATCCCCCAAATTGTTCTGGCCACATCAACACATTTGCTTGGCATATGAAGATTTTTAGGGGGACAGTATTTATGTTGGTGCATTTGAGCCCTCTCAGTCTTTTACTTCATTTACACTTCTCCTCTATCCATAGGCACATGTTATAGGAAATTGAAGTGTCTTCCATGGCTGAGGTTGGGGGGTACATCTTGCTGACCTCAAAACCATTGCTCACAGAGGCTTAGGAGGCCCCCACATTTTGGTGTTTTCCATGAGTTGATTAAAATGTGTAGAAGCTGCCACATTCCTTCCGGCCCATGGACCCAGAGGGGACATGCAATACCAGACTTCAGGTGCCTTGGTAAATTCATTAGCTTTGGTCACCAAACATTTATTGAGCAACTACTATGTGCTTTAATGTGCTGTGGGCAAAGTGCGTAAACAAAACATACAGGGTCCCTGTCTTCATGCAGTTTACTTTCTGGTGGGAAAGCAAAAGTTAATGAGATAATTTTGCCGAGTGATAAGGGAAATAAAGGAAATACACCAAGTGACGTGATAGAGAGGGACTAGACGCCGAAGGAGGACAACCAGGTCAGAGGAGCCGGTCACAGAAGGCCTGAAAGATGGAGGCTGAGAAGGAGCCAGCCAGGTGAAGAGCTGGGGGAGGACACAGCAAGCAGTGGGCGCAGCAAGTGCAAATACATCGAGTGTTCAAGAAGCCAGTAAGTGAGGGGACAGGGAGCAGATGGGGCCGGAGCACGGTTGGGGATTCGAGGTACAGCGGGAAGCACCTGCAGAGTTTTAAGCAGGGCAGTGAGTGAGCTCCGAATGTTGGGGTGCCCGTTTTAGGCTGCCGTTAGCCACCATCTGCTCGGGCCTCACCGTTGCCGGCTTTTTCCGCAAAGTCAAAACGAGTGTTCCGAGTGCATCGGCTTTTATTTTTACAGCAATCTTTGTACCCAAACCACCGTAGCATTTTTAATAATAAACTGGCAAGGAGTCAGACATCTGTACTTGAAAAAAACAGCCCCGGCCAAGTATTTCTAAATGTTTTATATTTACTTGTAACATTAGAATAACCATGAGGTTGCTTTTTGCATAATCGGAACCATTCTCATTAGGGTTCGACAGACCTCAGCCTTCATGGGCTTGGCTGGTGGTTTTCATTATGGCAGTGACATTGATCTGACGGGAGTGAATCTCTCCCTGAAAGTTTGTGGAAAAGGGGGAAGCTGAGAGAAGCCAGGGCAAACTAGGAAAATAAGAACTCTACAAAGATAATCATCAGCTTGGCATTGCGGTGCCCCAGAAAGGGTCCACGATGGGTGACTTTGGGCAAGTCCCTTAACCTCTCTGAGCTTCCATCTACTCATAAGCAAAGTGGGGATGAGAACAGAACCTACTCTATGGAGTTGTGGTGAGGGCTCAATGAAATAACATAGGTAAAGAGAGCTGGCACAAGGTCGTGTCTGGTTGCCTTCCTCCAGAATTAGTATTTAATATCTAGCATGGAGACATATCCCCTGTGATTTATATCTTTTTTCTAAAGTAGGGTTGCAAGTTTTGTCAAATAACAATACAGGATACCCAGTTGCATTTAAACTTCAGATAGACAACAAATAAGTATTTAACGTGAGTATGTTTCATGCAATCTTTGGGATGTACTTAGGGTAAACACGTATTTGTTGTTTATCTGAAATTAAAATTTAACGAGGCATCTTTTATTTTATCTAGAAGGCCAATGCTAAAGGTTTAATGGTTCTAAGCTCATTAATGGTTCCATTCTGTCTTGGAACACTAACTGGGTGCCTGCGGCAGAGGCAGTTTAATGTCCCTATAAAGACTGTGTCTTTCTTACTCAGTGAATCCCCAGTGCCCAAAACAGAACCTCATATATAGTAGGTGCTCAATAAAAATGCATTGTCTAAGCAGCTAAAAGACTGTAAGACCTTATAATTCAATCAGATTTGATCAGTATATGTATTTTAAATATACGTTATAAATCAAACGCCTCTTAACTGAGGTAAGTGAGAAGGCAGAGACCCTGGGACCCCAGCACCCACTCTCCACCACCAGAATCAACCTAGAATCAAAAACGGGGGTGTTGGGAGTTCCCTGGTGGTATTGTGGCTAAGGCTTCGGCACTGTCAATGCTGAGGCCTGGGTTCGTTTCCCAACCACATTAAAAAAAAAAAAGGGTGGGGGGGGTGGCCTGTGAGCCTCATCTTCTCTCCCAGCCACACGGAGCCAGATCCATACATTTTTACATCTCAGCCCCCACCCTCAAACTCTTCTCCACAGTGTCCCATGAATAACACAGGCTATAAGAGTATTTCACACCAACTCATTTCACACTTCATTTATTTTATTAAAACTTCCGGGTTCAGAGTCCACTCTTTCCCCCTCCCCCACCTCCACCCCTTGGCAAACAGGAGCCATCTGGCCTGGGAGGTGGGGATCAGTGGGGTTTTGGACCAGGAGAAGCTGCCGGTGGAAGAAACGTCAGGTGTGGCCCCTCTGAGCTCCCCAGGCCGACAAAGGCCTACATTTCCCGGGAAGTTGTGAGTACAGAGGATTTCCCTGGGAATCCGGGCTAGGCTTGTAGAGAAATGATCCCAACATCAAGACAAGAAATCGGCCAGTACATTCCTAGTCAGCTCATTTTCTAAGGCTTCTGAATGTGTTTTGAATTTTCTCTAAATTAAGATAATCATGAAAGGTTAAGATAGTTAAACAGAGCTCCACCTGATCCCAGGGCTTGGTTTGTACGCTTAATTAGTTCCCGAGCATGTGGTCCAGGGCTCCTTATAAAAACAGGGTAATGACTTGAGGTACATTTGGGTATTAGATCGAATGATGTTGAAGGGACATTCAGACCCATCTCAAAGGCCTTAACCTGCCCTTGATCTGTGCTGGAAGCTTTTGCTGACATCTGTTTCAAAGAGATACCAAAACACTCTCCAGTGGCCTCACGGTAAAACACAAATCCATGCGGAGATAGATATCAGGCATTAAAATACTTCGGATTCAGCTTTGCCTGAGGAATGTGTGGCCCCAGAATATAACAGCGGCGTGGGGGTGGGGGGTTGGGGAGAGGCTCTGAGAACTAACTCCTGAGAGTACATGCCTTGGCTCAATGTGGAGAGGGAGCAGCTGGGTCACAAATGTCCCCAGGGCCCTTTGTTCTCTCAAGTGTTTGAGTCCCTGATAATAAATCAGGTGCTCCTGCATGGGGGGCATCCTTCAGGTCACCAGGAGTCACTTCTCCAGCTCCCATGCAACCCCTCTCTTCCCCATTCCCATCCCAGGAAGACATTTTGGAGACGCCCTCCCCGCTCCCCCGCAGCAGGAGTGAGGTATGGCACTGACTCACCCTCGGTCCTGGCCTCCTTGTGTGACCAGCCCCTCCCCACCGTCCTCCCCAGTGAGAAGGACTGTGTGTGTGTGTGTGTGTGTGTGTGTGTGTGTGTGTGTGTGCTCTGCATAACACAGCTTCCAGACAACCCCCTCCCCAGCCTCCAATCAGATTTCTGCCCCTAAGCCCTTCCTATAGAGGAACTCTGGACCCGTTACGTTTGTGAAAATTTGGGCCACATGTGGGAAAAGGCAAAGTCATCTAGGGCCGTACAACAGGCCTCTGCGGGGGTCAGGTCCATGTCTTTGGCTTCAGGGCATCATCACCCTATCCAGGTTCACTCACTCATTCACTCAGTCATCACCTATCCTTTTATAAGGACTCCCCAACACCTATTGTTTGGGAAGAGGGGGGCCTTAGGTGCTATGGGAAAACCAGAGCTGACTTCAGTACGGTCCTGCCTTCCAGGAGCTCACAGTCTAGGGAGGTAAGGCCAAGGCGGGAGGACTGGTCTTACGGGAGGCCATCACAGGTGTTGGGAGAGGTGTGAGCAACATGACACAGGAAACATGACAGGAGGAGGTCGTGTCAGGCAGGGTAGGGGGCAGCTTCACAGAGGACATGGCGTCTGCCCTGGGCTCTGAATGATACACCCATTTGGACAATGGTAACTGAGGGGACACGCACGTGAGGGGGACGGAATGACGAGAACAAAGGCCCAGAGAAAGGAAACCACTGTGTGGTCCAAAAACGGTGAGTCCCCCTCCAGGTACAAACAGCACGCACGTTCCTGCTCCTCTGACCCTCAAATATCCTCATGAAATTGATAAAGCAGCTGTAATTACTTCCATTTCACAGGTAAGGAAACCAAGGCACATAGAGGTTGCGTACATTTCCCAAGGCTTCACAGCTCAGATGCAGTGGTGCCCAGATTCAAACAAACTCGGGCTTAAACTTCCCAGATCCACCTGTTAAGAAAAGGTCAGATTACCCAAGGTCTTAAATGAAAAGCCAAGGAGGTTGCTGTTTCCTCAGCAGTCAAGGGGAGACATCGAGGTCTTTGAGCAGGGCTGGAAGATCCACTGGGGAGCTGTGCCTCGAAGCCAGAGTGGAAGGAGGCTGGCATAGGAGGAAGAGGGAACCATCTATGGTCGTCACAGGTCCCTAGATCCTCCAGAGAAAAGAGAACAAGGATACAGGGAAGGGGCACCTGGGCTGCCTCGTGCGGAATGCAGGACGGAGGCTCCGAGACCCCTGGTAGCTGCGCTTGCAGGGGGCTGGCTGATCCTTCCCGACATCAGCCACGACTTTAGCGTCAGTGACAGCGACAGAGCGCTCACAGGGAGCCAGGCACTCCCACCTGCATTTCCTCATCTAATCCTTGTGACGACCCTATGAAGGGGCTCGTCCTACTATCTCCGTTTTACTGATGCATCAACTGAGGCACACCGTGGGGAAGGAACCTGGCCATGGCGACCCAGGGAGGAAATGGCTTAGGCTGGAATGGGAGCAGGTCTTCCCACTGGGCCTGAACTCCTGGCCACTACCTCCAACGGCCCCTCTTAGGTCTCACAGGCCGCGCGGGCGGCCAGGAGAAGGTGGCTGCGATTGCCCAGCCAAGGGCGTCTGCCCAGCGGCCCTGGGCCCGCAATACCCTCCCCAGTCTGGGCCGAAGTGTCCTTCTTCCTTCGTTACCCCCCACTGCGTCCTGCGGGATCCTGTGGCCGCAGCCCAGCAGTCCGGAGGCCAGATCCGGGCTGTGATAGAGAGAGAGTCCCTGTGTGCTGGAGACCCAGCCCCGGGCGGCGCAGCGGGAGACCTCTAACCAGGCCAAGCTCCGTGGGACTGAGATCAAAGGCGGTGGGGGTGGGGGTGGGGGGTGGGGTGGCAGAGCAATAAGGAACAGAAATGAGCAGGGGCCAGGCTGGTCCCATATCATTCCTGTGGCTGCATCGAGGGGCTGGGGCTTCTCTGAAGGTCTGGGCCACCCCCAACCTGGGGTGTACGGCAGAAGACCTCATCCCCTCCCTGGGTTCCCACGCCCCGCCCCCCCCGGAGCTTGGGGGTGATGAAATGGGGGTTGAGAAGCTGTCTGTCAATCAAGGAGAGTTGCACCTCCCAGCCCAGCTGCGATGACCTCTCCTGGCAATCCCTTGAGTTCCTACTGGCAGCATCGTGGTGCTGCTGCTTTAATTTTCCTCGGGCGGGTGTGGGGGACTCGTGACTTGGTCTGTTACACTCTTTGTGTCTCTGGGCCTAGCACCATGCACATCACAGGACTTGCAGAAATCCTTGGGGCCTGCCTGATAGAGAGACACCTTTTATATGGCCCTAGGTCCATGAAAGCACACAGAAGGGACACTTACTGAGAGCCAGAGTGGTACATCCCTGGGAAGAGCACTGTCCAGGGAGCCCAGGCCCAAGGTTCCAACCTGGCCTTGCCGCCGACTTCCAAAACAAGCCACATTACCTCAGTTACCCCATCTGTAGCACTAAAGAAAGGCTAGCTGGTCCTAAAGTTTCCACAAAGCTTCTTCATCTTCACCTACTAGGCACCTTTTGGTTAGTTCTTAGTTCTGGATCACCTCCTCCGAGAGGCCCTCCCTGACCACTCGGGTTACAGTGGCCAGCTCCTCTCTCCCAGGCAGTCTCCACCATGTCACCCTGTGCATTGACTCCATCTGACCATTTCCCGCTTAGATATTTTTCCTCTTGCTTATTAACTGTCTTCCTGAATAGGATAGAAGTTCCAGAATAGCAGGGAGCCTGTCTGAGCATGCCTGTGCTGCCCCCTGCTGTTTCCAGGGCCCAGGGTAGAGCCTGGCACAGAGTAGGTGCTCAACTAATGTTTGCTGAGTGAATGAATGAACCATGATCCCTTTTCTGTGTCATTGGATAGTCTTCAAAACTCGTGTTTATATCGGTTATAAAATAGTCCCAAGTGTGGGTATATTAAAATATGTTAAACCAATTCCCTATTGAAGACATTTAAATGAGTAACTACCATTTATGAAGCACCTAAGGAAGGTCACTTTTGTTTCATCCCTCAGTAAGCACATCAGCTCTGTGGGGACAAGGACCTTCACTTCTGGTGTGTCGCTGTCCTCAGCCCGAGTGCCCTGTCTAGAACAGAGATGCCGTGTGAAGGTATTTACTAAATAGACAAAGGGCTTTCCTCTCCCGAGGGACACGATCAATTATTCGGCTCCTCCCTATGGTTCGACATTTTGGAAGTTGTTTGTCCACCTCGCAAATGCACTTGTTATGTACCAACTTGCGTCCCCATTTTTAAAAGGCAGTTCTAGCTGCAATCCTGCCATCTGGGCAGCCTCTGACCATCACAGGAGATTAGCGTCATCACGTCCAGCTGATGTCATTCCAGATCACCGCAAAGGAATGTGGACTGACAGCCAGCCCAGGTGACCTTGTTGGGAGTCACTACACCATTCCACGAGACTCTTAGAAATTGTGAACATGCTCAGGAATCCACAGAACAATCTCGGCCAACCTGAGCCCTGGGGTCCCTGGACTGTCCACCTTCGCTCTTGCCAGGGGTGCCGGTGCTGGAAGGACGGCCAAGCTTTTGTCTCTGTCCCCTCTTACCAACACAGGTCCCTGCAGAGACCTGCAGGCCAGGTTCAGTGTTGAGGCCCTGAGGTAGAATAGGACAACTTCCAGGGGGTCACTTGGTGTCTGGCCCCCCAAACACACGGAGTACAGAAACTTGGTTGGGCACAGGAGCCTCTCTGTGAGTGTGCATAACAAGTTCAGATGGCATGAGATACACCATCACTGATGCCAAAAATCCTGGGTGTGCCCTTTGGGGTGCCCTCTCCAAGGGCAGTCACAGCCCAAGCATGGGCGCTCCTGACAGCTGGCTGAAGGGGCACAGGGTCACCAGCCTGTCAAGGAAATTGGGCGAATGCTATTAGACCGTGACAACCTCCCTGCGCTTCCATAGTATTGGGAACACCTCAGCCAGGTACCTTTTGATTCTTCAAAGGCTTCCCACAAGCAGTATCTCCCTGAAGCTTGATTTAGTAGAAAGTCAGAGCAAATATCATGGAGTCTGAGGAAGATATTGTGAAAAGACTGCAGTCAGCCAGCAGAATGGGAGTGGAGCAGCCACGACTGGAGCCTAGTTACGAGGCTTCAGCCAGAGGACGCAGATGGGGACTGTGGACCCAGAAGGTGTTCAGAAGTTAGGAGCAGGGGGCCCCTGCACAGTTGAGCAGGTTGTGCACTGCATCAGGGCACCCCCACCAAAGGCGTGCCAATCCCATCTGGGACACCAAAGATTTGTGTCTTTATTCCGTTTCTCTGGATTGCAATAAAGTGTCTATTCTAATAAAATCAGGATGGTATAACACTTTCCCAACAGAGAGAAGTAACGTGTCTTGTAAAGAAGCTCCTTTTACTAATCTATCGGGGCAACACTGATAGAGACCATTTCTACTGGGGAAGCCTGTACTTGTCTGGACAAAGTAGGGGGGAAATGCAGCTGCTCTCATGGCGGAGGCAACTCAGTAAGACAAGACAACCTGCCAGGAAAATGGGCACAGGGCAGGACTTCTTATCACAGGTGAAGAAAAAGGCAGTGAAGGTCTGAAGGTCAGCTGCGGACATTTGGTACTGTCCGTCCTGCTTGGCATCCCAGTGCCCACCGCCGCCCCCTGAGTGCGTAGGATGTGCCAGGTTCCGGACTAAGCAGTGCACATGAGTTGTCTCATTTTCCCCTTCCACAGCCCTTGGAGGAAGGAGCTTCTCTCTCTCCTAGGAGATGGGGACACCGAGGTGAGTCTGGCTGCAGGCACACTTTTGTTTTTCAATCTGAATGTCTCCAGGTGGGATGAGCACTCCCAGCGGTGCCACCATCCTCTCTTACAGCCACACTCACTTAAAAACATGAGATGTTTTCTTTTTCAGCAGCTTTACTGAGATAGAATGCACACACCGTACAATTTATGCATTTAAAGTATGCACTTCAGTGGTTTCTGGTGTGGTCACGGCCATCATTGCACCAGTTAGGGAAAATTTTCATCACCCCATAAAGAAACTTGTACCTTTTCAACTCTCACCTCTGTCTCCCTTTGTCCTCCCACCAGCCCTAAGCAATTCTTAATTTACATTCTATCTCTAGAGATTTGCCTATTGTAGACATTTCACATAAATGGAACCAGACCGTATGTGGCCTTTTGTATCTGGCTTCCGCTGCTTAGCATAATGCCATCGAGGGTCGCCCTCGTGGTAGCACTCATCAGGAAGGCATTTCATTTCCGGAGTGGGTAATAGTCCATTGTGTGGATGGATCAGTTTGTTCACCCATTCATTGGTGTGGGAGACCATGTTTTCTTGACATTATATGCTGGTCCCTGTTCTAAGTGCTTTATCTCATTTAATCCTCAGAACATTCCTATAAGGTACCATATTTTGCTGTGTAGCCTGCACACTTTTTTTGCTCAAATTTGTGAGGGAGAAATAAGGATGTGCATGGGTAGTACTAATTCTGTATCTACATAAATGTTTCTAGTTCTTTGATTTATGCTTATGTGTTAAAAGTGTAACTCTAGAAATCAATAACGGTATCTGTAGACAAAATAATACCCTGGAATATGATAATCGGGTTTTTTTAATTAACAAATTTTATATATAAAATTTCTGGTACCTTGTATCTGTTCTTGTGTTTTGTAATTATTTGTCACATAAAATTTCTTGTACCATAAAATATTAAAAAATCAATGCTAAAATTCCTTTATAATACAAAAAAAATACCTTAATATAAACAAATAAAATGTGAATTAAAAAACTAAAACAAAAAATTTTCTTCCTCTGAAAGTTTGGGCCAGATACGTGGGTGCACATTATACACAGTAAGTGTTGTTATTACCTCTCTTTTACAGGGCGGAAACCGAAGCACAGGGAGATTATCAAACGGGCCCAAGGTCACACAGGTAGTGAATGCCTCCTTGGCCACAGGATTCTTCCTTTTATTAGGATTTTCAGGGGCAAGGAAACATACCTCGGCCTGCTCATTCATCCCGAAGTAGAATCCAAAATGATGCCCTGAGAGCTTCCCATCCTTGTTACCACCCTGACTCCACCCAATCTTGGCTCCTCCTCCAGCCTGTTCGATCACCTCCTTGGTCAGGAACGTTCTGGAAAACCACTTCTGCAATACAAACACCTTATTCAACAAGTGGTGTCTGGTCAACAAACCCCTTCACGGGGTGTCATTTGGGCCTGTAAACTCCTCATTATTTGGGACCTCACTAATTCAATATTTATGATGTTTTCAAGAGGCCGTGCTGGGCTAGAGTACGATTCGGTTAGCAAACTTTTCTTCACTATGAATTCACAGTGTAAACAAAATTGTAGAGGCATGTTTGAACAAAATGTTTTCCAGCCTTCTCAGAAATCACAGAAACACCCCAGAGCAACCCGGCCGCTGGGAAGCGAGTTACACCAAACGCATCAACTCCTTCGGGAGGTCCCCTAAGCACCGGACAGGCAGCCTTGCCGAATGGGACCGTGACAGGTCTCCCAGGACTCACTGTGCCGTGACAGCCTCCCTTCTAACTATGTGTGTTTCAGACTTGCTCCCTCCGGTGCTCCACACCGGCCCTGGTCCTCAGTTCCACTTCTTCTAAGAAAAAGCTTGTTTCTGCCAGTTGGACATTCCACAAAACTAGGGAGTGAGCCTCCGCATCCCTCTAGGCCAGTCGTTCCCAACGTTTTCCCATGGTGTACCCATTTAAAACTCATTGCTATAAAGTGTACCCCTCGTTTCTGTTTTTAAATACTGACTCTTTTGCTCTTTTGTTCAGTGCCTATCTTAATGTAAAATAGTGGAAATGAGATAAGTTAGGAAAGAAAAATTACTACCCTAAAAGTACAAACCACAGATTTAATTTTACAATATTTGTAACACAGTTAAATATTGATAATGATGTTCAACTATTTAAACATTAAATAAAAAAAACTACTTGAAAAGAATCACAATTGAAAACAACGCACTTACTTTTACTCAGTCAATAACTGAAGTGATCAAACAGTCTGGTTATGGATGTATTTATATTTGGAAAAGTTCTAGAAAAGTCACAAGTGTATTGTTCTGAAACTGAATAATGATTGGTAGAAGAGCGGTTTGGGGGAGGGTTCACAGCCACGCCCGCACCAATCATCATTCGCTGATGCGATCTAATTGTGAAGTGTCTCCATTAACAGTGATTCAAACTTAACATTTATTGTTCCAGAACTAAAGTTTTGCACTTTTTTACTTTACTTGTTTTTTTGCCATTGCTGATTATTTTTGTGTACCCCTGAACGGCCCAGCATGTGCCCTGGGGGTACGTGTACCACCGCTTAGGAACCCATGCTAGGACCACACCAGGCTGAGAAATATGGAAGATCAGGTTCTAAGAAGGACCAGAAGGAAGGGAGCTCTGGATGGAGCTTCCCAACGTGTAGACCCCTCCTTCCCCCAAACCCTGTTTTTCACCCCACAGAGAAATTCACCCAGTTGAAAAGTCTGAAGACTTCTCTGTGTCTTCAGCCTATTGAGTCCCAGTGGCCTTTGACCTCATTTCCTGTGGTCCAGCAAGTGAGGAAGAGGAGGGAAAACCTGGCGTGAAGAGTGTCTGTCCATCCTAGTGTTTCCAAAGTCAAAGCTTAGACTTCTTTTTGGCGTCGTAGGCCCTGGGTTGTCAAACATTATGGGTTCAGTCTGCCCCACTCAGTCCCAGTTTAGGAATTAATTATTTTAAAGTAACAAAGAGATTTCAATCTTCTGCAGCTTTCCAGGGGATGCCTTTTATCCTGTCCACAGAGCAGCTTCAAGGGCATTCTATGGGCGTGGGGGCGGGGCGAGAGCCGAGATCCAGCGAAAGGCAGAGGTTTAGGGCCCACTGAACGTGGGCTCCCGCCAGCCCCACCCTGGTGTGGCTACGAAGAATGCCGCGGAGGGAGGCCAGAGACCTGCGGCTCGGCCCTGGCTCTCCAGCTCACTTCTCTTTGGGCCCATTTCTTCTGCCACAAAATGGAACATTCTGCTGGAAGAGACTGCAAACTTGTGCTCTAATTCTGCTCTCTAGGTAGAGGCTGCCTGGAGAGCCGTGCTGAGAAGGATCTCAAGGGTTAGCATGAGCTGGGACCAACCAGCCGTGTCTGCTAGGATCACAGGAAGGACAGTGGTGGCACATATATTCACCACTCCTGACATTGATATCCAAAGTCCTCTTGGGTTCAGATCTTGTATGATTTTGTGATTCCTCTTGATGTCTCTTATCTCTGCCTTCCAAAGGACCTATGTCAAAGGCTGTTCCCACCCCCCAGGAACTGACAGGGGTCTGCGGACAATCGCTTGTAGGATTGAGCCATGCAAGATAGAGACAACCAAAGCCAGAGGAGGCCAGCTCTCCTCGGACTAGAAGTAAGCCCCAAAGAGAGTTGCTCCGTCAACACTGCACAGGAACCCACAGGGCATGAAGCACAGCACGTGCGGATGACCCCTTCCAGATTACCCCCTGGGAGACAAATGCAAGATGTGGCCTCTGTCCGCTTGGCTTAGGCACGGAGGACTCAGAAAGCCACATACCGTCTGAAAAAAGCGAAAAGAATTTTGAGCAGAGGCCTGCTGGGAATGGGGTAGTTTCCCTGTCTCTAAAACAGAGAAGATAATTGTGCCTCCTCAGAGAGGGGTCATCGTGACAGTGCAATGAGATAATGCGCGCAAAGTGCTCAGCACCATACTCAGGGCCTAATGAGAGCAATCCGTGGGATCACGCTTTGGTGACATCGGGCCTAGGGATATTAAATCTACGCTGAAACCGGCCCTCCCATCAGCAGGGCAGGAGCCAGCTCTCTCACCGCCGGGGCCCCACGTTGGCCAGTTCCAATAACACGATTAGTCATTTTTCATTCCTGAGATGTCTACCCATGGGTGGGTGCGTGTGTGCATGTGCGAGTGCGTGTGCGCCCTTCAGAGCAGGGGAAAATCCACAGTCTCTCTCTTCTGACCGAATTAATCAAATAAATCTTCTGTAAGGAGCTGCTAAATGAATCACAGATGTCTCTGCCCTTTTACAGGTTGCAGAAAGCACCCGTTACAGTTCTTTTAATTTATCAGAGGAAAAAAGATGCCCTCGTGTGCCCCTTCCCGCTCGCAGTAATAATCAGAACCAGTCTATTTTCCAAGGGTCCGAGACTCATTTTCAAAAAATGTGTATCAATAGATGGAACAGCGGGAAGATTATTTTGCCAAGTTCCAGCCTCCAGCGCAGCAAAGGTGCCCTGGCTGGGGAGAGCGTTTATAAAACCACATTTAATAAAAGAGTGTTATATTAAGTATGTTTGTGAGTGTATTTAAGCATATGGTTTCCATATCAGACGGAAAGATGGCAAACACATGCTTTACCTTCTTTCTAACCTTTCCTGGAGACGTCCCTTCTAGGGGGTGGTGGGGTGGGACTGAGCGTGTGTTGTTTTGTTTTGCTTTTGACAACTCTGGCTCCCATGGAAAAGCACCGAGGAAGGTTCGGGAAGATCCCGTGAAGACTCTCTGCCGTTTCTACTCCGGTCACACGCCCGAGAAACCTGCTTTGCTTGCTCGCTTCAGCGGGCCCGCCGCCCTCCCAGCGCTCCCTTGCCCCCTCCAAGGTGCCGGGGGCTGGCTGGCTTGCACGTGTGAACCAGTTTCAGCGGCAAAGAACTTGAGCTCCTGGAATTTAGACGTGGTCCCTTTGGTGAAGCGACAGCTCTGAGGGACGTTGCCCGACGTGGAGTCCGCGAGTTCCTGTCCGCCCGCAAGCCAGCCGACTCCGGGCTTCGTCAGCCCCGAGATCCCACTTTGTCAGTTGGGGATTGAGGATTTACATTTTCCCTTTAGGTCCGAAGCAACGGGCGGTGGCCCTGGAGGCCTGGGGTCCCCGGAAATGCATCAAGGAAAGGCTTCTTCCACCCGCCCGCCCCCACCACTGTAAAACAGCCTAGACCAGGGGTGTCCAACCTTCTGGCTTCCCTGGGCCACACTGGAAGAAGAATTGTCTTGGGCCGCACCTAAAACACACTCACACTGATAGCTGATGAGCTACAAAAAAAAGGTCGTAAAAAAAAAATCTCATTCTGTTTTAAGACTTTGTGTTGGTCCACATGCAAAGCCGTCCTGGGCCGCAGGCTGGACGTGCCTGCTCTACACAATCCCCTGGTTTGAGACAATCCAAGAAGCCAAAATGCCCAACTAAGAAGGAGATTTAGTAGGGGTCTCTGCAGCGAGGCCGCCCTGCCCACCCCCACCAGCCCAAACAGATTTGCCTGAGCGAGTTATAAATCTACTGGTACCATTTCTTTTTCGTCACTTGCCTAATCCTGTGCCCTTCGTTTCATGTGCTGTAATTATTAACATCTGCTTTCTGAGCCCGGACTGCGTGGAGTTTGCAAAGGCAGTTTTCAGTCCAGAACAATGGTGACAGCTGTTTCATTTAGCCTAGGGCCAGCACTTCCTGTTCAGTCTACATCTGCCCTCCTGTGTCCAATTTCTGTTTCGGGGGTTTTGTGTTTTGTTTTCTGTTTTTTTTCCCCTTCATCTGACCTTACTCTATGTTTAAGAAGAATTTCTAACTTAGCACTCCAGCTAGGATTTCTAGCACATATGCTTATTAGATTGGCAAAGGCCAGAGATAGGAAGAGGCCAGGATTGCCTCCAGCAGCTAACATGGTGGAGGGCAGAGGCGGAAAGGAGGGCTGACCGGGACTGGGGAACCGGGCTCTACAGAAGTTCCCGGGCCATGAGGTGGAACTTAGACACAGGCAAATGCGCTTTGTTCATCTGTCCCCTGGCTGGTGTCATCTCCAGCACTTATTTGGTAAGAGGTCACCCAAACATGGTCCCCACTGAGAGGACCATGTTTCTGGGTGGTTACCATCATGGGATTCATGCAGGTTTGTCAGGTGGGGCAAGATTCAGAGGCCCCATCTCCATCCCCGCTGCCTGACTCTCCACAGTGCAATAAAAATCCTTTGCATAAGGAGGTCCACAGGATAGGGGAAGGAGGTGCTGTGGGTACAAGATTAAATAAAAGGGAAATAAAGCTTTGGATGATCTACCTGGACCCCTCGAGCAGACATGGCTGGGTGTGACTAAAAAGGACAGAGAGTATGCCCCACTCATGTCCTACCGTTTTCCCCACCCACTCCAATTCCATCTGACCCAAGCCTGGGGTCCCCAGCTCAACTGGCATGCAGATGTCCAGTTATCATCAGAGACCCCACCACAAGGGCCGGGTGGGAAGCCTGGAGATTTGCGAAGCCTGCCCTCAGGCATGCTGGGTTGTTCCTGCCAAGTGGGGTAAACGCTAGTCTCCACGTGGTTAAGAACTTGCAGAGGTGTGTCAGTGTCCTGTGGGTACACAAAGCAGAACGTGGGAGTCAGGGGATGGGGTACCACTACCCAAATCCGGACATCTGGCGTCTGTGTCTGTACCTTTCGCCAGATCTCAGGGCATCAGGATGGGCAGAGACCCTGGCGATCCAATGCCTCCCGCCCTCTCGACTTTTCTTACCTGATGAAGAAATCGAGCACCAGAGAGAGGAAGGGACTGTCCTACAGCCGTCGCTTGGTCAAGCTTGAGTCTATTGCTAGAGAAGCCAAGGGCAGTAAATCGCTATTGCTTCTAGGGGCTTGAGGCATTTTGATTGTTTTCAGTATGAAATGTCCCTTCCAATTTCACACCCTCTTTACCGTTCTAAGTGGCTCACGTGAAAACAACTTGGGACCCTCCTCGCAGATGGGGACAGTGAGGCGAGTTCGGGAGATGCTCACTGGCTGAACTCAGCAGTCCTGAGACAGGAGTGAGTGCTGACGAGACACCTGGGGGTCAGGGAGGTTCCCGGCATTTGGTTGAGAGCCCCCTTATCCCCCTGTCTTGGCTGGGATAAGCCAGCAGAAGAAAGAGCTCAAGTGTGAAAGAGGGGCAACTGAGAGGGTCCTCCGCTACCATCCCCTCCAGGCACCCAGTGAGCAGAGTGGGGAAGGCCCCAGACCCAAGAGGTCTCACCACTCCCAACCCTTCCCCTGACCCTGGAGTGGCTGGAGGCCTGACCCAGGCAGACATAGGAGTCACAGGGGACGTTCCCTAGGCTCTGGAGTCCCAGGAGCGGTGGCCACAGTGTCAGAGTGTCTGATGCCCCTTTGCCCTGCGGGACAGCCTCCCTGAATGCCCCCAGCTCTCCTGGCTGCCAGCCACTGCCCCTGCCCCCTCGCACAGTCTCCCTGCCTCCCCTCCACCCATCCTTCTCTTTCTCACTCACTCCTTTTCTTCTTAAAGTTAATTGCAACTTTTTTCTCAGCACTCTGATCTGGATAAGCCACATCTCATTAGAAGAAGATTTAGCTGGAGCCCAAGCAGGCTGGAGAAGGAATCCCTAATCAACAGAGAAGCGATGTGGGTGTAATTGCGCTCTCCTGCCATTATCGCCCCTCCCCCCATTATCACCCCTCCCCCATCTTCCTCTGCTCATTAATCTGCAAAGAAAGTCGCAGCCCAATGTCTTGGTGTTCAAGTATCTGCTGCTGAGCAGGCAAACAAACCAAAGTGCTCTGAGGTTTTTATTTTGTGGGGGGTGCTATCCATACGGAGAGACTTTGGTTGTTGGGGTCTAAGGGGGAGTGTAAGAAGCACCTTGGTTGGGGGAGTAAATCTCTTTGGGGTGTGAGTGTGTGCGTGTGTGTGAAGGGCTTTGGTTGTTGGGGAATGTGTGAGTGGGGTGTGGACTCCTTGGTTGGTGAAGTGTGTCTATGCAGTGCTTTGATGGTTGAGGGGTGTGTGTGTCTGTGTGCATATGAGTGCTTCGGTCATCAGCGGTTGTGTATGAATCTCTTCGGTTACTGGGTGCATGTGTGTGAAGAGTTTGGTTGTTGGGGAATGTGTGTTTGTGGGTATGAAATGCTTTGGGAGTGGGGATGTGGTTGGGAGGTGTTCGTTCAGTTGTTGGGTGTGAAGTGGTTTGGTTGTCGAGGGGTGCACGTGCAGACCTTCATTTGTGTGTGTGTGTGTGGTGCTTTGTTTATTGGGTACATGTGTGCACATGCATTAGAAGGACCTTTGGTCTTTTCCTCTCACCCAGTTAAATCCCAACAGATGCTTAAGTAGTGATACATGGAAAATTAATTTAAGAGCAAACCATCTCCCCAGGTAGGGACCCCGAGTCCTCAAACATCCAGCAATGAAATGACACAGCATTTTCCTGCTCTTCCTTCAAGATTTGGAAATACTGTACAATGACCATGCATCCCTTTGTCATTGGTGATGGGGAAGGATATTTTAATTAGTTTATTTTGTAATTTGAATAAGTACTGCATGCTTAAAAAAGAAGAAAAGCAGTAATTCCCAGCCCTGGCACAGTGGATCATGAAACATCAACCTCTCTGGCACCCCTGTCCCCAGTCCCCCTCCCAAATCAGCCCCTACGAGTAGTTTTTGTACCATTCCAAACACAGGTCATGCATATACCAGGCGGTCCAGAAAACCCAGCCATCAGTGCCTCTATCGTTCACATCACATGGCTGGACACTTTCTGCACCGCCCTTGTACGTTCCACGCTGCTCACAGTATTCTGCCCTTTGCTTCTTCCACTTCACAAAATATCTCAGAGTTTGTTCCCTATTAATGTGTTTTGAAGCCATAACATTAGTTAACTGGAATCGCGTCCAGGTGCCACAGTGACCAGAGCCCTGGGCCCCAGGGCCGCACAGGTCAGGGCGGACACAGCCCCTCCAGCTGCCCCGCCACCTCGCCCGCCTCTCCGTGCTTCACACTGTGGGCTCTCAGCCTGCGGGGCGGTTGCTACAAACCCGCCCGCTGCACCGAAGACACAACAGACACAGCAATCATGAAGGACGCGAGAATCTCCTGTTAGTGACGGGGGCGGGACCAGGGGTTTGTCACCTCCTGCTGCCCAACCCGCAGCTCCGTCAGGTCGCAGCAGGAAGCTGCAGGCTCCAGGGAAGACGGCCGGCTCCAGACAAGGTGTGAATACCCAGGTGCTGCCTCCACAGAGCCACGTGCCAAGGGCGTGGCCGAGGCCCGCGACACGCGGTCCGACTGATGTGCTGTAGGTACGACACACACCGGGTTTCGGAGATGCTCTCTGAGGAGCAAACGCGAAGAATCTCCTTAACAATGGCTATTAATTAGATGTTAAAATGATTTTTTTACAGATTATGAAACTAAATCACGGTGAGGACACATCAAGTGCTTCGGCTCACCTGTTTCCTTTGCCTTGTTTTCATGTGACTACTAGAACGTTTTAGAGAATACACGTGGCCTGCACTGTGGCTCCCGCTGTCGTCGTGCTGAAGAGCGCGGACCTGGAGCACAACACGCCCTTCCACGAATATCATTATTCCCGTCGTACCAATGAACACGCCAGCTCAGGGGTCGACTGGCTTGACCAAGGTCACCAGCTACTGAGCCCGAATTCACATTGCGAGGGGCCGGTGATCCCGGCTGGTGATTTAGGAGTTGATGAAACTCCTAAATCAAGAGATGTATTGTTGTTTTGACAAGTCCTTATGCAGAAGTGTTTAGTGCCAGCAAGGGTGAAGCAAATATGGAAACTGGGGTGGGGTGGGGTGGGGGCAAATTAACAGTCTGTGATTCAGGGGTTAGGGTGCCCTCCTAACACTTGCTGGAAATGTTAAGGTCTAGGGAGGTACTTGGTGCATAGTGGTTGGGTGGCTTTGGCTCTCTGCGTGGACTTGGGCCGCTCTCTTCCCATCTCTGGGCCTCAGCTTCCCCACCTGAACAGGAGCTGGATTAAGTGTTCTCTGAGGTCCATCAGGACCTGGGGTGCATCTCTGCAGATTCCTTTCTCCTGTGGTTGGAAGGGAGCTGGAGAGCAACTTGCTGGGTCCTTGGGTGAGGCACACTTCTCTGCGTCGTCTGTGAGGCAGGGGCAGGAGCAGTGTGGACCTCAGAGAGTTCCTCTGAGGATTAATGAGATAATGCAGGTGGTGCACTCAGCACATGCCCGGCACACAGGAAGTTGCTGTCCCCGTACCCACATCCAGGCTGACCAGCTGGCTTGGGCAGTTCTGGGTCAGTAGACTCAGATTCGCAAGCAGTCTCCACCTTGGAGCCTCCCCCTAACCTGACACACTCAAATGCCGAATTTGATCTAAGGCAGGTTCCCCTGGACTTGGCTTTGAAGGGTTTGTTACAGGTGCAACTCAATATCCTGATTGCACAGGTAACAGAAGCACCTGGGAAGAGGGTGCTGGGAGTGGGGGAGGGCAGACGATGGTATTGCAGTGGGAGGTCAAGGTTCTGGCAATGGAGCATCTTCTGGTGTGTTTGGAGGCAGATAGAGACGTGTATCCCCCAGGCGATGTGTTTGTTCTTAGGGTTCCTTCTTTCCCTTGGCGGGAGGGGTTAAGTGCCCCCCTTCCATCCTTGGGAGGGGTGAGGCAGACTCCCAGGCCTCGTCCTTCCATCCTTGGGAGGGGTGAGGCAGACTCCCAGGCCTCGTCCGCCGCCTCTTTCCCACGGTGGGAAGACGCTGACCTCCGTCCTTCTCCACAGCTGTTTCCATTTCTTCCCTCCTCAATGGCGCGTAAACAGCCTCCTGTATTAGATAAAGGCTTTATCAGCTGGGCCGCTCACCTCCTACACCCAACCTCTTTCTCAGGAACACAAGTCTGTGTGAAGAGTAAGTTGAACTTGATTTTTGTCTCCTGGGGTTATTCTTGGACGTAATTGAGAGGAACCTTGAGCTCAGCGTGTGGGCTCCCAGCCGCCTCTGGCGTTCGTTGGCTGCCATCTGCTGGCAGGTCCCGGCATGGCAGCCTCCTTGGCTGGCGGGCTCTTTTCCCCAAAGGTGAAGAGGGTCCTTCATGCATCAAAGACACTGAGCAGAGCTGGGGGCCAGGCGCCTTCTAGGCACGTGGGATTCATCAGTGAACAGAACAGACAAATATCTCCGTTCTTCTGGAGCTTATAGTCTTGCAGGGGTAGCAGTCAATAGATAACTAAACCTAATAAATAAAGGAAACCATATGTTAGAAAGTGCTAAGTGCATGGGGCAAAAATTCAAAAACAGAACATGTAAGGGCAATGGTTAAGTGCTGGGTGGGGGAAAGTGAGTTCCCATTTTAGATAGTTTTTGGGGTCAGCCTCATTGACAGGGTGACTTTGGAATGAAAATTTGAAGGAAACGAAGACGCGGCCATGGAGGAAGAAGAGTACTCGTGTACCTGGCAGAATGGACGGGCGTGCAAAGGCCCCGGGGTGAGACGTGCTCAGTGCATTCAGGGAACTCCAGGGAGGCCAGGCTGGCCGGAGGGACTGGGCCGGGGGGAGGAGTCCCAGAGGCCATCAGAAGTGGGGGCGGGGCCTGACTGATGGCCTCTGGGACTCCTCCCCCTGGAGTTGTTGAAGGACCTGGGCTGTCTCCATGGGCTCAATTGGCTCGGGCCGCCATAACAACATAGCCCAGCGGTGTGGCTCATCCAGCCATCTATTTCTTACATTTCTAGAGGGTGAGAAGCCCAAGATCAAGGTGCCAGCCGATTGCATTCTCGGTTTGTAAAGGGCTGACACCCCGCTGTGCTCACGTGGTCTTTCCTCAGTTTCTTTCTGTCTTCCTCTTTTAAGGCCATGAATTCCATCGTGAGAGCCCCACCCTCCTGACCTGCTTTAACCCTAATCACCCCCAAAGGCTCCATCTCCAAATGCCATCAGAGCGGGGGTGAGGGCTTCAACACAGAACTTTCTTTTTGAGGGAGACGCAAATATGGGGTCCATAATATTGGCTTTCAGTTCAGAGAGGCTGTTCTGGGGCTGCAGGGGTGAAGCCAGGGCTGCAGCACGACAATGCCAAGACATCTGGAAAATACTCTCAAAAACATAAGCCACTTTGGTAATTCCCTTCATTCATTCAGTGACTACATACATGAAATGGGGAAAGAAAGTCAAACCATGTGTATCACAGGTGACGAGAGATGAGAGAGAGAGAAGCCGGTGTGTGTGCACGTGGGAGCATGGGAAGGTGCGTTGGGGGTGTGTGCGCGCGTGACACTCACTGAGTAACTGAACGCTTCCTTCTTTAATGCTGGGGCCCCCTCCAAAACAATAAAAACAAAAACAAAACCGCAGCTTGCACTGCCAGCCTGCTAAGTGCCTGTTTGCCATGACAAGTGTATCTTCCACCAGAGCCCCCCACATCTCCCTCCCGCCGTGGCCCCAGCCCTGTGCCTGGGAAGGCCCGTGTGCTCTCGGCCTGTTTATGCCCGCCAGACTGTACCTCCTCCTCCTCAGTCGTGCAACCGCTCCTGGGTGTCTTTCCTTCTGTAACTTCTGCTGCACTCCCTGCTTCTCGGGGAGCCTTGCCTCCTGCAGAAGGTGCAGAGTGGGGTAAGACCTGCCTGAAGGAGATGACCATTTCCTGGAACCCCAAAGTCATGCCTGGGTTCCCTTGCCCAGAAGTGTGGAGAGGGAAGAAGCGTTTGAACTTTGGAGGTTGCATGTGTGACTTTAAATCTTGTGTTTGCCACTTTTCCAACTCGGGGTTTGGAGGCAAGTTACTTAACGCCTCTCTGCTTCTGGGCCAACGGGAAGGTCCAGCCCCATCTCATGGAGTAGTTGAGGGGACTAAAGGACTTTGTAATACATGTCCCTGATATTTACTGAGCACCTACTATGTCCCAGCTGCTGGTCTAGGTGCTGGGGGTATAATAATGCACTCTCATCAAGTGTATATTCTAGTAGGATGTAATGTTCTTTTTCTTTTTTTTTTTTTTTGCCTTTTTTTTTTGTATGTGGGTAGCTCTCTAGATGGGAGTCGAACCCAGGCCGCAGCACTGATAGCACCGGAGCCTTAAGCCACTGCACCACCAGAGAACTCCCAGGATATAATGTTAATTGGCATAAGTTGTCACACTTTCCAAAGCAGATGTTTAAATTTCTAAAAGCACAAGTTTACAATACTCCCATTTGTTAAAATTGTGTGTGTGTGTGTGTGTGTGTATAGATACACATGCACATGCTTAAGGAATGAAGGATGCCAACAGATAGTTACTGGAGATACTGTATAATACCATTTATGTTTATTTTTAAAATACAAATCATGTTATATACTTCTTAACATGTATCTGAAGAGTAATACTATTAAAACATTTAGCAAGAACAAGCACACTAACAACTTCAGGATAATGTTCGCAGAGGGGAGAGAAAGAAAGAGAGAGAAAGGTCGGGGGGAATGGGATATGGAACTAGATGTTTAACTACATCTGTAACCTTTTATTTCTCTCTAAGTAAAAACCTGAAGCAAACATGGAAAAATAACAACTTCCAAAGAATAGTTTTAGATATATTATTTCAGTTACTAAATACAAACACTAACCCTAAATGGTGTGGATTATTCTGTATGGCAGATCAGTAAACTGAGTTGAGTTACTGCACCAAACAGGAAGCTGGTGATTGAGGCGAAGTGCTGTATGTCTAGGTCGGGGGTCTTAGCTCACGTCACTGAGACCATTCACCCTCCTGAATGTATGTTAACACGTTACTGGGTTCTATTAACATTTTGTTGAGGATTTAGATATCTAAGTTTATGAGAGATGCCGGACTGTAGTTTTATCCTTTTATTATTAAACTTTATTTTTTAGAGCAGTTTTGGGTTCACAGTAAAATTGGGTGAAAAGTGCAGAGAGATCCCACATAGCTCTTGCCCCCAACCCCAACCCCCATTATCATCATCGGCACCACAGTGGTACCTTTGTTACAAGCAATGGACCTACATTGACACATCACAGTCCATAATTTACCTGAGGGTTTGCTCTTGTGTTGTGCTTTCTATGGGTTTGGACAAACCTGGAATGACATGTAATCCACCGTTACTGCCTGAAATTCCTCTGTGCTCCACCTGGTCACCCCTCGATCCCTATCCCAACCCCTGGCAACCACTTAGGTTTTCACTATCTCCATAGTTTTGCCTTTTCAAGAAGGTCACGTAGTTGGAATCATACAGTCTGTAGCCTTTTTCAGGTTGGCTTCTTTCACTTAGTGATATGTATTTAAATTTCCTCCATGCCTTTCCATGACTTGATAGCTCATTTCTTTTTAGTGCTGAATGCTATTCCGTTGTTTGGGTGAACCATCATTTATTTATCTATTCGCCCACTGAGGGATACCTTGGTTGCTCCCAAGTTTTGGCAAATATGAATAAAGCTGTTATAAACATCTCTGGGTTAAGTTTTTGTGTGGACATAAGTTTTTAATTTATTTGGGTAAATACCAAGGAACACAATTGCTGGCTCGTATGGTAAGAATATGTTTCGTTTTGTAAGGAACTGCCAAACTATCTTCCGAAGGGGTTGCTCTGCCATTTTGCGTTCCCACCAGCAGATGAATCCCACATCCTCACCAGCATTTGGAGTTTTTAATGTTTGGGGATTTCGGCCATTCCAATAGGTGTGTAGTGGTATCTCACTGTTGTTTCAATTTGCATTTCTGTGATGACATGTGATGTGAGGCATAGTTTCATAGCATCTTTGCCATCTGTATATCTTCTTCGGTGAAGTTTGTTTAGATCTATTGCCAATTTTTAAATCAGGTTGTTTTTTTTTTCTCTATTGTTGAGTGTTAAGAATTCTTTGTATATTTTGGACAACAGTCCTTTATCAAATGTGTCCTTTGCAAATATTTTCTCCCATTCTATAGCTTGTCTTTTCATTCTCTTGACATTGTCTTTCACAGAGCAGAAGTTTTTAATTTTAATTAAGTCTAGCTTATCAATTACTTCTTTCATGGATGGGGCCTTTGGTGTTGTATTTAAAAGTCATTGCCATACTCAACATTATCTAGGCTTTCTCCTGTGTTAATTTGCTCTTATTTTTCTGGTTTCCTAATGTGGAAGCTTAGAGTATTGATTTTAGACATTTCTTCTTTTCTAGTATATGCATTCAATGTTATTAAGTTCCCTCTAAGACTGCTTTCATTGTATCCCACCAATTGTGAAAAATTGCATTTTCATTTTCATTTAGTTCAAAATATGTTTTAATTTCTCTTGAGATTTCTTACTTGACTCGTGTTATTTACAAGTGTGTTGTTTAATCTCTCAGTGTTTGGGGATTTTCCAGCTATCTGTCTGTTATTGATTTCTCGTTTAATTCCACTGTGGGCTGAAAACAGACATTGTATGATTTCTATTTTTCTAATTTGTTAAAGTGTGTTTTATGGCCCAAAATATGATCTATCTTAGTGAATGTTCCATATGAACTTGAGAAAAATGTGTACTCTGATGTTGTTGGATGAAGTAGTCTATAAATGTCAATTAGATCCAGTTAATTGATGGTCCAACTCCAAGTTCAACTATGTCTTTACTGATTTTCTGCCTGCTGGATCTGTCCACTTCTGATAGAGGGGTGTTAAAGTCTCCAACTATAATTAAATGTTGGATTCTTCTATTTCTCCTTATAGTTCTATCTGTTTTTGCCTCATGTATATTGATGTTCTGCTGTTAGGCACATACAACATTAATAATTGTTATGTCTTCTTGGAGTATTGACCCCTTTATCATTATGTAATACCTCCATTATCTCTAATAACTTTCCTTGCTCTGAAGTTTGCTCTGTCTGAAATTAGTATAGCTATTTCAGCTATCTTTTGATTAATGTTATTAGCATAGTATATCTTTCTCCATTCCTTTACTTTTAATCTGTATGTGTCTTTCTATTTAAGGTGGGTTTCATATGGACATCATAGAATTGGATCTTGTTTTATGATTCACTCTGACGATCTCTGTCTTTTAATTGGGATAGTTAGATCATTGATGTTTAAAGAGATTAGTACTGTAATTAGATTAATATCTACCATGGATGTTACTGTTACCTTTGTTCTTTGTTCCTGGTTTGTTTCCCACAATTTTTCTGCTTTTTGTGTTGGTTTTGTTTTTTTGTTTTTTTTTTTTTTTAGATTAGGAAAGTTTTTTTAATCATGAATGAGGTATATATCTGTCCATAAGTTAGGCAGAATAGAGGGTCTTACATCTGATGTTTTTCTTGTAAAGAACTAGATCATCCATAGTGCTGATCGCCTTTTATGGTTCTAATTGAGCATTTTATGTGATTCCATTTTCTCCTTTGTTAGCCTATCAATTATACTTCTTTTTTAAAAGTCTTTTTTAGTTGGTGCCCTAGAGATTGCAATATACATTTACAAATACTCCAAGTCATTTACTTTCAAATAACACTATACTACTTCACAGGTAGTGCAAGTACCCTATAATAATGAAAAAATCCTACTCTTCCCCTCTCATCCCTTATATCATTGCTGTCATGCATCTCACCACTTCACTTATACAACCCCTTACATATGTACACACACACACACACACACACACACACACACACACAAGCATACATAATCTAATACATGGTTGTGATTTGGGAAAGAAAAACTGTACCTGTTAGATCAATTAAGAATAATAAAGATAGAAGTCTTTTATTTTACCTTCACTTATTCCTGTTCCAGTGCTCTTCCTTTCTTTATCTCGATTTGAGTTTCTGACCTATATTATTTCCCTTCTTTCTAAAAGAACGTCTTTTAACATTTCTTGCAGGGTAGGTCTGCTGGTAACAAATTCCCTCAATTTTTGTTTGAGAAGTTTTTATTTCTCCTTCAGTTTTGAAGGATGATTTGCAGAGTACAGAATTCTAGATTGGTTTGGGGCAGAGCAGGGTGGTTCTCTCAACACTTTAAAATATTTCACTCCATTCTCTTCTTACTTGCATGGTTTCTGAGGAATAGTTGGATATAATTCTTATCTTTGCTTCTCTATAGATTAAAGTGTTTTCCCCTGCTGGCTTCTTTCAAGATTTTTTTCTTTACCTTTGATTTTCTGGACTTAACATATGATATGAATATAGCTGGGCTGTAGTGGTTTTTTGGTTTGTTTGTTTGTTTGTTTTGACATTTACACTGTTCAATTTTCTCTGGGCTTCCTGGATCTGTGGTTTGGTGTTTGACATTATTTTGGAGCAATTCTAGTCATTATTACTTCATAGGTTGTTTCTGTTTTGTTTTGTTTTGTTTTTTTCTTCTCCTTCTGGTATTCCCATTACATATGTGTTATACCTTTCCTAGTTGTTCCACAGTTCTTGGATATTCTGTTCCATTTTTTCCCATTCTTTTCTCTTTGCTTTCCAGTTTTAAGTTTTTATTGAGATAATCTTGAGTTCAAAAATTCTTTCTTCAGCCTTCTTCAGTCTACTAATGATCCTATCAAAGCATTCCTCATTTCTTTTACACTGCTTGTGATCGCTGGCATTCTTTTTGATTCTTTCTTAGAATTCTCATCTCTGCTTACATGCCCAATGGTTCTTGCATGCTGCCTACTTTTTTTTATTAAAGCCCTTAGCACATTAATCATCATTTTAAAAAAATTCTTGTTCTGATAATTCAAATGTTCTGCCATATCTGACTCTGGTTCTGTTGCTTGATCAGTCTTTTCAAACTGTGGTTTTTGCTTCTTAGGATGCTTTGTAATTTTTTTGTTGAAAGCCAGGCATGATGTACTGGGTGGGCCTTTAGGAGTGTAGTGGTAACATGTGGGAGTAGGGGAAGCACTCTATAGCCTTATGATTAGGACTCAGGCTTTTGGTGAGTTCTGGACTGTGAACTTAACCAGTGCGTCTGTTTTTCCCCAGCCTTAGGTGGTACAGAATGTCTAGAGGGGCTGGAGTTGTGTGTTTCCCTTCACATGAAAGGCTAAAGCAGAATGGAGCTAAGTATGTCTTTACGCCCAGGTCAATTAGGCTCCAATAGAACTCCAATAGGTTAGTCTCTAATAAACAATCTCTCTTGAGGGCAGGCCTTGTTTGGAGCTCTTTTTGGAGCTCCCTGGAGTTTTCAATGCACAGACTTGTCCACACTGAGCCCCTAGCTACTGGTCAATGACAGTTCAGTTTTTCTTACCACACTCCCCTGGACTCCCCTGCACTTTTATCTGCAGAGATTTCTGTTCAGTGAGTTTCTGCCTCGGTAAGTTGTGATTCTCTGTATTCTTCTGTGTGCCTCTCCCTTTTTTGGAGAAGTGGTTTGCCCTGACCTCATTTCTCTGATAAATTAGAGTTTTTGATTTTTCAGTTTGTTCAGCTTTTTATTTGTTAGGACAGAGTGGTGATATCTAATCCCCATACATGCTTAGACTGGAAACTGAAAATCTCCTAGTTTGTTTTGGTATATCAGTGTAACCCTAGCTTCATAAAATGAGTTGGTAAGTTTCCTATTTTATAGACAAGATGATAGTATTAATTTTATGCTAACTCTTTATTGTTTGGAAGAATTCTCCAGTGAAATCATCTGGGACTGAAGATTCCTTTTACAGAAGCTTTTTAAATTACAAAGTCAGTTTTATAACATTAGTGGTTATAAGGTTATTCTGATTGTCTATTTCATCTTGGTTGAGTTTTGGTAATTTATGGTATTTGAGAAATTGGTCTATTTTTTTTCAGTTGTTGAATTAATAAGCATAAAGTTGTTCAATGTACTATTTGCTTAATCCTTTTAAATGGCTGCGTGATGAGTAGTTACATGCCATCTCATTTCTGATATTGATAATCTACCTTCTTTACATCTTTGTCAGTCTTACTAGAAGTTTATCAATTTTATTGATACTTTTTGAAGAATCAACTTTTTATTTCATTGATTTTTCTTTATGGTTTACTATTTTCAATTTCATGATTTCCATTCCTACCTTTATTATTGCCTTCTTGCTGCTTATATTGGATTTAATTTTGTTCTTCTTTTTCTAGTGTTTTGAAGTGAGAACTTAAATTATTGATTTGAGACATTTCCTCTGTTTTAATGTAAGCATTTAGTGCTATAAATTTCCCTCTCAGTTCTGCCTTGGCTGTACCCCACTTATTTTGATATATTATGTTTTAATTATCACTTAAGTTTATGTATTTTTTATTTTCTTTGAGGTTTCCTCTTTGACTTATGAATTATTTAGGAGTATGCTGCTTAATTTTCAAGTGTTTGGGGATTTTCCTGTTTCTTTCTATTCATTGAGTTTTAATAACTCTCTCTGATATTATTTTATCTCCATGAAACCAGACTTCATTAATTTATTCTACCACTCTATCACTAATGCTTCATATAGAAGGATGAATGAATGTCTGAAATATATAACCTAAATCAAGAAAGAGAAAACTGAAACTTAAAAGGGGGGAGAAGGGCTTCAGAACATTGATGGTGATTAATACTGGGTAGAGAAATATGGTTACTTTTTATTTTCTTTTTTTTATCTTTCATATTTTCCAAATTCTCTATAATGAACATGTACTATTATACTTTTACAATCAGGAAATGGAATGGTAAAAATGGGAGCTACCATTTTTTTATCATTTTCATTCCCTTCATCATAGGTCATATTAGAATTTGAACTGCTGAAAAAGCTAAAGATGAGAAGCAGGGAAACAAAAAGACCCTCAGGAGGGTCCCAGAACTGAGCTGACCAAAAACCCTCAGGGAGACAGAGAAGGACCCTCCTAAAACTCACTTCTGTAGGTTTCTGCGATTGCTGCTACAATAACTTTAATAGCAAGACCATATGCATTTTGAGTCACAGGGGTCAGTTTTCTCTTCTCACTGCCCAGAGGCCCCTGGAGAGCTCATGAATTAATGTCCATACCAGAAGATCTGATTTGCCATTGTAAATAAAACATCCATCTACCTAAGTCCAGCCATCAAAATTCCTTTGACAAAATGCTTTGAGGAAGCAGTATTGGTATTTGCTTTCAGGGTTTGTGGTGTGCAAAAGAATGCAAAAATATAAGAGGCAGCAGAGAAGGGATACTATAGTTTTGTTGTTGTTGTTTTCTTTTTTAAAATATAACCTTCTTGAACATCTTCAGTTACAATCTCTTCATGTTTTTTGCAAAGCAATTTCTTCGGGAAACTGAATAAATGAGACAATTTGATGATAACCCCAGCCGGCCACGATCACTGATCCAATAGTTCTTAGGTGTGGACAAATGTATAAAGCTGAGTGACTGTGCCTTTCTACATTTGAACTAGGTTTGAATTTTCAAAACGTTTTCATTCCACAAAGAGATTGCCTAGATTTGGAAATTTTTTTTCACCCTTTCCTATTTTTGAGATGAAGTGACTTGCTCTAAGGTCCAGGGATTTTCAGGGGGCCCAGGATCGGGCAAGTATGTAACCTGCCTGAGAATAGTGCAGGGTAACATTTCCATGGGACGCGCCCCAACACTGGGGAGGGAGTGTGGCAGCAACTACATTCTCCTCGGGACTGAGCCAAAGAAAGCATCAGGCCAGAGTCCTAACAAATAGCCAAGGACACAAGGATCTGGAAAATAATGACATAACCTGACGGGGTGGGGGAAACAAGAACCGAGATCCCAGGAACTATTCATATCAAACAAAATGGGCTACTCTGACACGAGCCAGAAATAGAATATTGTAACATAAGCCAGTCTGTCCATTGAAAACATCATTTGGTTTCTATCATTCCTGGGCACCTGATTTGCTGACGTTTTGTTGCTGTTGCTGACTTGACTAATTTGAACTGAATATGTCAAAAGGCCTAAATTCAGTTATTCATTTAATTTTTATTGAAGTCTACTGTTCAATTAATCCATCGCTCCTCCAGGGCTCCCTGATGGAGACCACCCTGGCCCATGGTGGGGATTGTTTACAAATATTTCTGGCTCTCCGCTTTCTGAGCATGTAGGGATTCAGCTCTTTGCTTGTAAAAGTTAGGAGTAACCACAAGTCTCACTTTGGCCAATGAACTGTGTGCAGAAGTGACACTTTGGGCAGAAACTTCAGGCCAGCATATAATTCACTCCATCTTCTTCCCTCATCTATTGTGATTGCAGATGTGTGTATTGAGACAAAGCCATCTGGGTCCCAAAGTAACTATGACATGCAGAGCACCCCTTGCTGACCTGTATGGACAAGCAGTGTGAACAAGAGAAAACATTTACTGTTAAAGCTGCAAAAACTGGGGCAGGAGTGGGGGGTAGGGGTTGTTACTGCAACATACTGGCCTGTCCTCACTGATGAGGGTGCATGCGCGTGCACACACATACACACACATGTGTGCAAGGGAGGGACCCAGGGCCAAGGGAAGACTGGAAGGTAAGATGCGATCTCTTTCCCTGAAGAGCTGGCAAATAAGATATCTAGACAATGTGTAATGATCATGACACAAGAGTGATCGTGGAAGAGCAAGATGACAAGACGTTTGTGTAGCTGCAGACTCAAGAAGGAATTAATCAGGTGAAGTGTCAAATGAATGTAAGAAAGGCTCAGGTGCCAGGTCTCTCTAGCCTTCTCCACCCTGCTCTCTGCCTCAACAGGCTGACCTGTCTGTACAATGTGAACAGGCTCCTGTCCCTCTGGTTCCTAGTCAGGTTGGGTCAGTGGTCATGGGGGTGCGGGAGGGCTTGGCAGGAGATTGGAGGGAAAGAATGTTTGTTTACCTTCTGGCTCCGGTCTCACAGGGTCACTCGGGATGGCTGTACTCCTCAGCTGAAGGCCCCACCTCCTCTCAAAATGACCCTGTCTACTTGGCTATCTCCTTCCAGATTCCCATAATGCTTTCTTCCCCAGCCC
Source organism: Lyroderma lyra (assembly GCA_004026885.1). Classification (NCBI taxonomy): domain Eukaryota; kingdom Metazoa; phylum Chordata; class Mammalia; order Chiroptera; family Megadermatidae; genus Lyroderma; species Lyroderma lyra. The sequence goes on from PVJL010005785.1 coordinate 72,456, forward strand.
CTGCAGGCCCAGGGGTAGTAAGAGCCTCACAGTCAGTTATTAGCCCCAGTATCCTGCTCTAACCCTTTTGGTTTCCCTATACCCTGCCTACATCCTTTTTTGTCTTTAAGGACTCTTTAAATTATCCATTTTGAGTGTGTCATCTGTTTCCTGATAGACCCTGACTAATAGAGCCAGAAGTGGAAAGGAAATAATCTTGCTTTGTCTATTTTTAGGGTCAGCTGGTAAAAGAGGCAGGAGCCTTTAAAATATGATGAATTCTTCATGAAGAGATGAATTATTAAATGGCTTTGCTTCTCCCATCCAAACTGGACGGTTCTGCTCTAAAGTAGAAAAGAGTTGGAGGCAAAACACTGGTCTCTTTGCACCTGTCATGTGAGAGTGAGCCATGACAGAGCCATTGTCTCCTAAAGCCCTTTGCAAATATTGGGGCCACACGAGTCAACCAGGATGTCCTATCACTTCCAAGGAGCTTCCTCAATCCCCTTTCTCTGGCAAAATTGACACCAGAATTTCAACCACTGTTCTCAACTTGAACCCGAGGAGAGAAGCCTAATTGCTAAGTGCTCAAAGATAATTCTAGACCTTTGAGGTTCCTTATAGAGCATAGAGCTGCCTCAAAAAGAGACACCATCTCTTCCTCACAACCCTACCAATGGGGATTCTTTATCCTGCCCTGGGATTGCTGTTGCAAATTTCCCAGGTTTATTCATTGTTTGGATGGCTGGTTGGGTGGGTGGGTGGTTGCTTTGTTGGTTGGTTTTCCATGTGAAAAGCCAAAGGAGCCCTTGAAAGAATTGGATTTAGGAGAGTTCTGGGCTCTGTTCTCTATTCCTCACTGCTGGGGCCACCACTCCTTAGCTGTACCCCACTCTGGAAAGGAGCTGGAAGAGGCTGGTACCTGGAGCCCCAGTATTTCCCAAAGCGGCTGGAATGAGCAGACACGTGACTGCAGCCCCCGGGGCTGGATCTGGGGGACGGGGGCTGGCAGGTCCACTCAGGCATGCCAGGATATAAAGGTAGAGGAAATACAGGCAGCAGTTTGGAAGATTTCGAATTTCTTGGGCTGTCCTTGGATTTTACTGTGTTGTCACTGACGAAGGCTTGTATTCTCTCCAGAGCAGGTGAGAGATGGAGGGAACGATGGGAGGGCATTCCTGTGTGCCAGTTTTGCACAGCTGGGCAGAGGAGGAAAGGAGTAGGCACAGGACTTGTCTGGGGGTCTAAAGATCCTATCATTCTTTGAGTGCCAGCGGGAGCATGCCAGGGCCTGGGGTGGTGCCCCCTGGGAAGCCACGGAGGGGAGATAAAACTCCCAGCAGTATAGATGCATTAACGACTCCCTTGAATTAAAAACGTGCTTTTCAAGGAAACAAATACTGATTCAATCAGCAAGCAGCAGTGGTCTCTCGTCATAGTGGTGAAGGAAGGCGGGGTTGTTGAGCAGCACAAGAGCGTCAGGAAAGCAGAGGGGAGATAAGGCAGAGGGTGCATGAGTGCCGTGCACACAACCTCAGCCTTTGGGGCACATTCCAGAGTGGAAGAGAAGTAGCGACTTCTCGCTGCTGGGTTTTCTTCCGGAGCTGACTGGACTGTGGCTTCTCCGTGGAAGCTGCCCTACAGCAAGTCCTCTTGCTCTCTCCCGTGCACGTGGCCCCTGGGGCTCCTGTTGAAGTGCACATTCTGCCTCCATAGGTCAGACCTAAGAGTGTGCATTTCCAATAAGCTCCTAGTTGAGGTCGATTCTGCTGATCCATGGAACACTCAGACAAGTAACAAGGGACGGGAGGATGCCACCTTGGCCGGGTCACTTCGCTGCTTCCCTCCAAACTACTGTCAAACAAAAGCAGGTATAAATGACCCAGTTCAGCAGCCTGGGAGGTTTGGGGAAATGACCCAAGCCTTGGCCTGGTGACCAAATGGCTGCACCAGGAGTCCCTTCTCCAAACTCCCGTGATCTCCCCCGAGAGTGCAAGGTGCCGGGACTGGTTGGGGTCAGTTGTTCCCAGAGGAAGATGGGCTGGTCGCCAGGTGTGGGTGGGCAGGGCGGCTTACCTTCGCAGATCTAGCACAGTTCTGGACTGTGGGCCCAGCAGTGTGACTTGCCACCCACTGACTCGGTCATTCATGCATTTCTTCAACGATCATTCAGTGAGCATCTATTACAGCGGACACTGTGCCCAGCACCGAGGACACAGAGATAAGAAGCGGGTTGTGTCCCCATGAAGCTCACTGCGCAGTCAGTCCCCTGAGAATGGACTCATTTGCCGAGAGCAGGTGTCTGAAGTATGAAAAATAATACCAATATGTTCACTCATAATATTTATAACTACGATAATCGTAGCTTATACATGTTGAAGGCCTGCTCTGTACTAGCTGTTGGACTAAGCATTTTGCATGGATCATCCCATTAATCCTCACATCAGTTCATGTGGCAGGTGCTGATATTAACTCCACTTCAAAGAGGGGGAAACTGCAGTCCAGAGAGGGTAGGTAACTTTCCCTAGGACACCAGCCAGTAAGGAGAGGAACTAGGATTCATGCCCACACAGGCTGATCCCGGTCCAGGCTCATTGCCTCTATCCCCACAGGCTGTTCCTGCTCATGAGCACATTCCCACCCTGTGGGGATAGAGCTCCTGGGAAGCAAATGACAGTCATTGGCTGAGTGGGTTTGGCATCTTATGGTGGGGGGCGGGATATTGGATGATGTGGGTCAGGCTCATCACTGAGGCATCACACTATAAAAACTTGATGTACCCACCTCCCCTAAATGGACACTGGTGGCACAGGCCAAGCACTCAAGCTCCTGGCCCAGAATCCCTCTCTTTGCCTCGGAGAAAGCCAAGGGCACACTGAGCCAAGGGCACACTGCTTGCCTTTGCTAAGTCTCTCTAAGCAAAGGTAGTATCCTCACTCTTCCCTTGGCCTCTCCGGCTGTACACAGACATACATTCACACCCACTCACAGCCACACACCATTATGCACAACCATACAAGCTCACACTCCCACAAACGTGCTCCTACTCACGTGTACTCACGTATGTGCACATATGACCGTGCACAATGACACACGTACGTGCACACATGACCGTGCACAATGACACACGTGCGTGCACACATGACCGTGCACAATGACACACGTACGTGCACATATGACCGTGTACAATGACACACGTTCATGCACACATGACCGTGCACAATGACACACGCGTGTGCACACATGACCGTGCACAATGACACACGCACGTGTGTATACACACACACACACACACACACACACACACACACTCTTCTGGTGATCACAGTCTCTTTCGGAGATGTCAATCTGTGCTGTGAATCAGGTGAAACACAGTCTTTGCTGTTCTGTGCTCCGACATATTATATTGGTTTTACAGTTTAACTCTCAGAAGACGACCTCATGTCTCTGAATCCAGGTCCCGTAGAAATCCCTCACTGTGGCCCAGAATGCCTTTCCACTTCTAAAGCCTCCAGGGGTTCTGCATGGCCCTTTCTCCTGACATCCAAAGCAGAGAGGCGTCCTAATTGGTCTGGAGCGTTGGTAACTTCTTTTAAAAAACTCTCTCTCACCCTCATACGCGGCCGGTGGGGATGCAAACTGATACAGCTGCTGGAGGACAGCGTGGAGGTTCCTCGAAGAACTAAGAATAGAAGGCAATCCCCCTTCTGGGTATCTACCCCCAAAACTTGAAAACTTCAGTCCACAAAGATATATGTACCCCAGTGCTCATTGCAGCACTATTCACAGTGGCCAAGTCATGGAAGCAGCCAAAGTGTCCTATGATAGGTGACTGGATAATACAGTTGTGGTACATACACACAATGAAATACTACTCAGCTATAAGAAAAGATGAAAAGGGCCATTGATGAAAACATGGATGGACCTTGAGATCATCATGCTAAGTAAAATAAGGCAGACAGAAAAAAAACCAAAAACCGTATGACTTCACTCACATGTGGAATACAAAATTGAAAGCAATAAAGAAACAAAACTTCATGGACACAGTCAATAGTTTAGTGGTGACCTGAGGGTAAGGGGGAAGGGTCGGGGAGAAGGGACAGGGACTCAAACATACGTGATGGAAATCTGGGTGATGAACACATCACACAACATGTGGACGATGTGCTGTGGAATCGTACACCTGGAGCGTGTGTAATTTTTACTAACCAATGTCACCCCCATAAATTTAACAACAAAAAACATCCCTCCCAGTGGGAACTCGGATAACTTTGCACCCAGTTTTCATTCATTTTGGGGTTCAGAGGCTACTGTTTGGTTTGGCTTTTTTCCCATGCAGGAGAATCTCCCCAACTTCTGTTTCTCTTATGCAATGGTTAACCTTTGACCTCTGTTTCGCGTAGATCTGCTGCCCGCCGCGTGCTGGGCCCATGCTGCCAGCAAACCTTCCGTTTAGCACCTGACTACCAGCCCTAATGACACCAAGAAGGTTTCTGCTATGCTGTGCTTGTTTTCAAAAACTGCAAATGCTTTCGGCCTGGAGTTAAGTCCAGCCTTAGAGACAGAATATAAACACCCAAGGAGGCCAGGCATCCCCAGGGCCACTGAGTTCCTCAGACATGATGTGTTGTCGGGGCTCCGGAAAGGGGAGATCACATGAGCTTGAGCGGGTGCAGGGGGCTTCCTAGAGGAGGTGAGGTTTCTGACGGGCCTTCGTTATGGATTGGCTGGTGTCCCAAAATTCATGTGCTGAAGTCCTAACACCCAGTTCCTTAGAACGTGACCTCATTTGGAGATAGTTATTACACATATGAGTTAAGATGAAGTCATATGGAGTAGGGTGGACCCCTAGTGAAGATGACTTATAAAAAGGGAAAATTGGGAGACAGGTGCACGCCGGGAAAGGCCGTGTGAAGGTGAAAGCAGAGACCAGGAACACCAAGGCGGCCCAGCAGAAGCTGGGAGGGAGGCCTGGAATGGGTTCCCCCTCACCCAGGAAGAAGAGGGAACAAAAGAGCCTCATGGGGGCGCAGACTGCTGAGACCCTGGTTTTGGACCTCTTGCTTCCGGAACTGTGAGACAATACATTTCTCTTGTTTAAGCCACCGAGTTCATGGTATTCTGTTACAGCAGGCTGGAAAATCAAAACCTTGAAGAACAGGTAGGAATTTGTGATGTACAGAGAAAGTAACCGGGCCACCCGTTGTCCAAAACAATGACTCTGAGCACCCCTCACCTCTACCAACTCCAGCACCTACAAAGCTGTTAGCGACGATGCAGCCGGGATAAAGGATTTCTGGGCTTGAGGACATGCCCTCAGAAACCTCTAAAACTGAAAAGCAAAGAAAACAAAGACAAAACAAAACAAAACAAATGATAAAACAGCAGACTCTCCAGGGACTGTGGGACAGTACAGAGCGTGTGACACCGTATAATGGGAGCACTAGGAGAAGAGAGCGAGCCCGTGGGCCTCAGGGCCTGTCCCGACAATGAGATGTGTCCTGGGCTTCCAGCCCTAACAAGCACCTTCCCAGCCAACCCCAGTCACTCTACAGGGGTCTGTGGCTCTGCCCACAGCAAACCTCCTACCTGGCCAGTCTTCAGAGCCGCGCAGGGTGTGCTGAGGAAAGAAAGGTATCTGAGCTGCTTCAGGGAGAACTCAGGGAATCCCCTGCGGGCAAAGCAGGAGACAAAGGAATTCCTGGAGCAGGAGTCGCACGTGCAAAAGCCCCTGAGAATGAGAATACAGTCAGGGGGCATGAGTCTCTGGAGTCTGAGAGGCTTTCAGCTGGCAGGGCAAGATTATAAAGAGCTTTGAATGACAACCCAAAACAGTGGAACTTCTGGAAGCAATAAGGAGCCACTGCAGGTTGTTAAGTAGGGGAGAGAGCATCTGAAGATCACAGGCCAATGGAAGAGAGCCGTGTTGTCAGTGCCCCGGGTGATGGAGGGAGAAAGCCTGGGTGTGCTGAGCTGAGAAGGTCCCGGGAGACAGGGCTGTCTGTCAGAAGGGCGGACCCAGCCAGGCCCAGCACCCCAGCGAGTGCAGCATGTTGAAAGGGAAAAGACATGAAGCCACGCGGAGACTATGAAACCTAGAGCGTTTGGACTCTTCCCAGATTTTCTTTGCACCCACCTCAGCCTGGGGCACTAAGGAAGGAACAGCTGGGGAAGTGTCAGCTTCACTGAGCTGATCTCCTGTCTCTCCTGGTTCTCCAGCTCCGACTTTTCTGCTGTATTTAGAGCAGTGCTTCTCAACCTTCCTGATGCCACGACCTCTTAATACAGGGCCTCATGGTGTGGTAACCCCCACAACATTATTTTCGTTGCTCCTTCATAACTGTAATGTTGCTGCTGTTATGATTCATAATGTAAATATCTGATGTGTGTTTTCCGATGGTCTTAGGTGACCCCTCTGAAAGGGTCGTTCGACCCCCAAAGGGGTCGCGACCCACAGGGTGAGAACCTCTGATTTAGATGCTCCAGAACTCATCTTGGCTTACACATCCTCCCCCGCCCTCGACTGCACCCCCTGAAGAGTGAGCACATCCCTGCCTCCCCAGCCACTGCACCCCCACTCAGCTTCCTGTCTGACCCGCAGGCCCAGTTTCCCATAGGAATCTGGGGGACCCTAAGTGTCACGGCCCTCCTCTTCTTCCTGGGCCTGGACTCCACACAGAACCATCCAGAACCTGGTGTTATTCTGCTATTGAAGAAAAGAAAGCGTAAATTCTTTCTTTGGCTGGGTTTTTCACCATGACTGGTTTTCATTAGCTTTTCAAGTGGAAAGTAAATTCTGCCCAGTGGAAAGTTGCCATTTATGTGCAGAAGACTGTTTTGTTTTGTGTTTTTTTATGCAGAATGACCCAAGCCCCAGTCTGCTGGGGCCCTGGCCAGGGCCCTGGGCGAGTGTGATTTAGAAGCCTTCCTGGCAGGTACTGTTGGAGGAGCCAGTGGCCTTAAACCTCGGGGCTGAGGAAGCCTGGGAAACTTGAGTAGTGTGCTTGCCACTGTCTGCAGAGGATGGGCCACTCTCGGCCTCTTCCTTCTAGTCCGAGTCCAAGCTCACCTGGAGGAGAAGCTTCTCAAAGCTTCCTCTGGCTCCTGGCCTCAGCTCACCCTGGAGCTAAAAGGGGTGAAAAGAGAAAACTAACCCAGGGAAGGAATCCAGCAAATAAAACTCCAAGCCACGCTGCTTTGTGGAACCAGAGGCGCCCCTCCTGGGCACAGTTCTCCACTTAAGGGGCCAACTTGTGTGGGGGCTGAAACCAAGAGGGGCCTGGGCTCCCAGGCCAGCCCCAGTGCATTGAGTGGCAGGTTAATGTACAAGTAAGAAGAGGAGAGATAGGCAAGAAGTAGAGACAGGAAATGGAGACTGAGAAAGGAAGTAGGAAGACAGGAAATGAGAGCTAGCAGAGCGCAGAAAGACAGGAAGTGGAGAGACAGGAAGTGGACAGTCTTGGCCAGTAGAAGGGGAAATGGCCAGCAGGAATTAGTGTTACTCAATGTTCCTTTGCCAGCTGGACTCTCCATGCAGGAGGGTGAGGAGAATTTAAGTTTCTGTCAGGAAAACTCAAGCCTGGAGATAATTTAAGCTTTCCTGGGACTCTGCCAGCCATCTCACGGGCCTTATCAAATTTTCCACCTATTCCCTTTGCAAGTGAAAACTCAGCCTCCATCGTTGAAACTCCATTCTCAACGCTAGCTTGTTTCAACTTCTTTGGTTATTCAGGAGGGTCTGGGCAGGAAGATGTGTGGGATAAAGGATTTAGAGGGGGCTGGCTGGGGCTTCCCCAGCCCTCCCCCACCTAGACACACACACACACACACACACACACACACACACACACACACACTTGTGCAGAAGGCACTTCTTGGGATGGGGGCAAAGAATTAGGTATTGGGATATTCTGCTTTGACCCCCAGAATATTACCAACCAGCTGGAAAGCCCCAGAATACATTCCCCACTGCTTAGATTGGCACCTCTTCCTCAGAGTAAGTTGCGATTTTTTTTCCTACCTTGTGTGTAAGTATAGAACCAAATCACGCAATATACAAAGTATTATAGAGGGGTGTGTGTGTGTGTGTGTGTGTGTGTGTGTGTGTTAAGCCCATGGTCTTCCTCTCTCTCTCTCTCTCTAATTCCACCCTTCTGAGGATTACTGTTTTGATGTGTATCATTGATTTTCTTTAATACTTATAAAAACACATCGACCGACTGGCTTCTCCCCATGCTACCCCACCCCCCAGACAAAATTAGGGCACATATGATTCCTAAACTTGTTTTCCAAAATACTTAGCAATATATCCTGGATATCGTTCCAGCTCACGAGACACAGACCTGTCTGGGCCTTTTTTAACAGCCGTGTTGCTTTCCTTTGTGTGGATGTACCATTGTCTCCATCTGTTTGGGCTGCTGCAACAGAAATATCAGACTGGGGGGCATGGAAACAACAGAAATTTATTTCTCAGAGCTCTGGAGGCTGGCGAGTCCAAAATCAAGGTGCTGGCAGATTCGGTGTCTGGTGAGGACCCACTCCCTGATTCAGGATGGCTGACGTCTCACTGGGTCCTCACATGGCAGAAGGGACATGGGAGTTTTCTGGGGTCTCTTTTATAAAGACACTAATCCCATTCAGAAGGGCTCCATCTTCATAACCTGGTCATCCCCAAAGGCCCCACCTCCTAGTACCATCGCAGTGGGCGCGAGAATTTCAAACCGTGGATTTGGAGGACACAACCATGCAGTCCACAGAAACCATGATTTTATTAGCCAGTCTGCTACTGATGGACCTTCAGGGGTTTCCAGGTTGGGCCTTTGTTGTTGTTTTTGTTGTCTTGGGTTTTTTTTAAATTTTGTTTTGCTATTAGTATAAGCAACCCTGTATTAATTACTGAGCATCTCTCCTGAGGTTTTGGTTCTGTAGGACAGAGTCCTGGAGCAAGACTGCGGAGTCAGATGAAGCGCGAGTGTAAATTGGGCTGACCACACGATCCATTTCAAAAGGGACAGAAAACAACAGTACTGTCCGTTTTCAATGGTACGTGTGGTCAGCCCGGTCTCACTGGGCTAACTTCAAGGTGTCAGCAGGCCTACCACACGTACCATTAGAAACGGGACAGAACTGCTGTTTTCTGTCCCGTTTAAAAGGGGACGTCGGTCGGCCCAGTGGGAATTGCAGTAGGCGCTGCCACGTAGCTTCTCAAGAAGATCTTGCAGGCAGTTCACACTCCTTCAGAATCATCTTCGACTCCAAAGCCAGAGGTTGATAATATGTGAGGGAAAGCCATTTTTACACCTCCCCTCACTTTTAGGTAACACATGCGCAAGTACTTTGTGAGCTCTAAGGCACTGCTAGCTCAGGTGTCGGCTGACGATGACTTGCTCCTTACACTCCGAGCAATGGCGCGTCCGATAGTTCAAGGAAGAGACACTCCGAGGAAATAACCCAACGTGGTTCAGGGGGATCTCTCTGGTGTTTGGCTGTGGCACGGCGTCCTTCTGCCTCTCTGGGCTACTACCACAGTGCCCCCCACCAGGGCACTCCTCACGCACGGACAGAGTGACTTCTCTGACATGCAAATCCGCTTGTCCCCTTTCTGCCTAAAACTCTCCGTGGCTCCCCATTGCCCTCAAAATCAAGTCCAAACTTTCCAAGTAGCCACTGTGCCCGTCGTGGTGCAGCCACCCAGCCTCCTGTCTCTCTGCTGCTCACCCTGCACTCCCCTTGGCAAACGGAGCCGCTGCCTTCCTTCTGCTGCCCAGAGCGCCCCAGAGCTCCCCAGAGCGCCCCAGAGCGCCCCGGCCACACTCGCCCTCACCGCTGGGCCTTGCGCAACCGCAGACCTCCCGCCGAACCCTCTGCCCCTCCTCCCTAAGCTTCTACATCCTCAACACCACGCCGAGAGGAGGGAATTTTTATCTTAGCTTTAGAGAGGAGGACACGAAACCGTGGAGCCTTTAAGTCCCGTGATGCGGCCACGGCGTGGCTTTAAAAGCAGAGGAGCGAGGTCTCAGAACCAGGCCGGCAGTCTCAGCGCAAGTGATGTTCGGGAGAACCGTCATGATACAGTTCTGCAGGATAAGGGCGTGTTAGCTCGTTATGAGGTCACTCTGCAGGAGCCCGAGGCCAGGAGTTTTGCTGGGGGGAAGGAATCGAGAAGGATCTAGAGGGACAAATACTGTATGATTCTACTTATGTGAGGTCCCTAGAGGAGTCACATTCATGGAGACAGCTGGCAGCAGCCGGGTGTAGAGGGAAAATGGAGAGTTCGTGTTTAATAGGGACAGAGCTCCTGTGTTGCAAGATGAAAAGAGTTTTGGAGCTGCATGGCGGTGACGGGTGCACAGCAATGTGAATGTAATGAATGCCACTGACCTGTGCACTCCAAACGGTCGTGACGTTAAATTCTGTGTTGTGTGTATTCTGCCACAAGTAAAAAATTTTAAGTCGGTATAATACAAATTAAGGAATTTATGGGAAAAATAGAGTTGAGGCATAATACTCAAACACTTGTTCAATTATACATTTTTTTAAAAAAGAGATAGAAACCTAATAAAAAGGGTAGCAAAGTTTTACAAATGTCATGGTTGAAAAACACCTAAATACTACAACAAATAGGGTACTTCGCCTTGATGAAAAAAATACGGGAAGATCTAGAACCGAAGTGCTCAGACTTCTTTTATTGCAAGACCCCTTTACACTCTTAAAGCATTAAGAACCCCAAAGAACTTACATTTGTGTGGTTTATAGCTATCAATATTTTCCACGTGGAAAATTAAAACTGAAAAACATTTAACCAACGAGAACCCACGAGCACACCTTTCCTCTGCCGTCGGAGTGGTGACATCACCCAGTGTCCCATAGCCTCTGGGAAACTCCGCCACATACTGGTGAGACAGAATGAAAGCGAGGAGGCCAGCATAGCCTCCTGTTACCAAATCAGTTTTGGCCAAGGGACTCCTAAATATTCCCAGAGCACACTTGGAGAATGAACGGCCACTCTCTCCTCGGACTCAGGCAGGGTATGTAGAGAGGCCAGTGGACGCCAGAGGGAAAGGAGGGGGTACCTGGAAGGGAAGCGTGACAGCATGGAAGGTCTCTGCTGTGGGGACCTACCGAAAGGCCCACGGACACAGACAGAACGCTGAAGAGACTCAGCCACGGCCACGGGACCTGGGCACAGTGTCCCCTGCAACTTAGCCATTGACCCAAGGCTGCTGACCCTCTGCTGCTCCCTGGGAGGACACCTTTGGGACCCCCCTCCCCGGCGGGCCCCAGACAGCAGGGAGGCCCTCCAGCTGGTCCCACGTTTGAAGCAGGGAGCAGGGGCTCTCCGAAAGCCTGCTAAAGCCTCGCCCTGCGATGCTCCTCAGACCAACGACAGCGGCAGCCAGGTTTAAGACGGCTTATTTCAAAACAAAAACAAATCAGCTTATTCTCAGTGTGAAATGAGTTGAGTTTGGCCTTAATCCCCTGTGGTCAGTCAGCACTCAGCAGTTATGCCGGCTGTCCCCGTCCCCACAGACCGTCTTAGTGAAGGTTACGTCCCCTCTCTAATGACTGAAGCAGAAATCCAGTAATGCATTCAGTGCAGTGAAAACTTAATCCCAAATATCATTTTTACTCATAGGAGGAAAGTTAACCCGCTGGAGATTCAATTCGACAAACACTGTCTCCGAATTGAGGTCGTGCGTTTATTTCTGTGTGACATTGCTGCTTCTTGCACCAGCTTCTGACCAACACCCAGCTCAAGGCTCTCTGATGGGTTTTATTCATCAGGCTTTCTGCTCCCTTCCTGGTACATGGAACCAGGATGGAGTGAGGACTGGCGGGGATGCCAAGCGGAGCTTCCTGAATGCCATGCATTTGTGGGTCAGGAGTCACAGGCACAGGGATGTCAAATGACGCTCCTTTGGGAGTGCTGGGACACTGGAGGGGCCTCAGGTGCAGGTGGCTCCTGGGCCTCGATGGAGAAATGGTGGGAGGACTGGGCAGCCTGAAAGAAGGGACCCTGGATTAGTCAGGGTTCCCCCGAAACAGAACCTTTAGGAAGTGCATAGAGAGAGTGTATTTTAAGGAGCTGGTTCACGTGATCATGGAGGCTGGTACGCCTCAAGGTCTTCAGGGTGAATGGAATTAACCACTCCACTATGCGATCTCCTCCCATGAATGGGGTCCCCACGTGGGATCCCCTGGGTTTGGGTGATATGCTAAGTGGCATGAAGAGCAGGCTGGCCACAGGTGGCCTCTGGAAGAAGTCTACCATTAAACTAGGCGAAAATGAGACCTTAGCCACCTAACGCAAGGCTAAGTGGGAGGTGGCAGCTCTGAGAACAGTAGTAGGGGCGCCCCAGGCCACAGGGAGGGCTCCCCTATATGAATAGGGTGAGCAGGAGGCTGCTTCCTGTCTGAGGGTCCCTTAGCCTCCTGTGCCCCCTCCAGGCTCCCATTACATCTGCAAATCCTGCAGTGACAAGGACTCTGTCTCATCCCAACACACAGCAGAAAGTCCATCAAGCCAGCAGCTGCTGGGCCACACCTCTCACGCCAGCCTGGGCTTCTCTTTATCCCTGAGGAACACAGTTAAGTCTGCCCTTCAAGTCCAGAACAAGTGCTGAATGTTAATTCTGGATTAATTCCACGTGCATTGAGCCAGGAGCCACTCGGAGACGGATTAGCAGCCCTGACATTTCAGCCTTTCATCTTTGGGGAAAGTGACATAAATCAGCACCCACTAAGCCCAGCCCCTGTGGAAGTCCCCCTGGGACTCAGGTAGTGCTTTCAGGGACTGGCCCCACCTTTGGGCCAATCCACCATCGGTTTTTGGCCACCAGGGAGCCAGACTCAGCCACATGATGGGGCAGTAGCCAGAGTAAGGACACAGCGGAAATAAGAGGTATAATACCAATGGCCACAGATTCCTGGGGGGAGGTCTTCCTCATGACCCTTGCTGGGCACCAGCACACCCAAAACTAGAAGAACAAAAGGGAGGTGTTTGTATTAGTCAAGGTTTCCCAGAAACACAAAACCAACAGGAGATCTGTACGTGCAATTTGTAAGTCTGAGAACCAGGAGACCTAATGGTGTAAGTTCCAGTCCGAACACCAGCAGGCTCAAGATCCAGGAAGAGATGATGTTTTGGTTTGAGTCCGAAGGCAGGAAAAGACTGATACTCCACCTCAACAGTCAGGTGGGAAGAATCCTCTGTCATTTGAGGAAGGGCCAAACTTGGTGTCCTATTCAGGCCTTCACCTGATTAAGTGAAGCCCACCTGCATTAGGGAGGCCAATCTGCTTTAATCAGTCTACCAACTCAAATGCTAATTGTAACTAAAGCCACCCTCACAGACACGCCCAAAATAATGTTTGACTAACTATCTGGGCATCCCATGGCCCAGTCAAGTTGACACCGAAAATTAGCCATCCCAGGGCTCAAGGAAGAAAAAGAGAAGATACTTCGCATAAAATCACATGAGTGGTATGTAAGAGAAGTCACCTTTGACCCAGGCAACAGCCCGATTGTCTTGCAGGTGCCCCAGCCTGAGGCCAGAGCAGGTGCCGCAAAATCCAAAAGGGTGCCATGGGAGAGAATGACATGGGGGCTCCGTATGGACAGACCACTCAGGGAAAGCTTTCTTCTGAAGGAGCTTGTGGTTACCCAGCCAGTGAGTGGCAGACACAGGATTCTAATCCGAAGTTGCTCTTCCTACCACACCCTGTCACTAAGTAAATGGGGCTGGGGGACTAATCGATTTCCCCTTTGATGTTCAGTATGCATGTCTTGGACATATCTTCTTATGCTACCTCCCTCCTTCAGTGTATGGGGTTGGAAGGAGCTAGACATGGGAGGTTGGAGATGGGACCATTTACAAAATGTTGACCAACAGCAAGATGCTTTGAGATCTAGGTTATTCCCTTCCTGATTTTCTACTTTCCCAGAAGGATTCTGAGACAACTGTTAAGGAGTTGTGCAATGATCCTAATGTCATTCCCTCAGCCCCTACCTTGTGTCAGGAATGAAATAGCTGCGTTGAATGAGCATGATCATCTGTGGGTGATTGAATATCAGCCCTGATTCTTCACTCCTCCCTGCATTCATGCTTTTGCCAAGGACCAATTAGGGGCAGACTGTGCTTTCTGATCCCTGTCACTGTGCTCAGCCATGTGACTTGCTTTTAGCCAATGGAGTGTTAGTATATTAATATTATAGTTAAGATGCAAACAGGGGCTTGGAATGTGCTTGAGTAGTGGGATTTGCCCTATTTTTGTATCTGTCCCATTGCTATGAAAAGAGATTCTCCCAGTAGCTGCTGCCACTTTGGCCGGAGCCCACAGTGAGATCCATGGAATAGACTTGAGTCAGCCCAACCTGCAGCTGGAAGCTGAATTGCCCAGCCAAGCAAATAAATATTTTATTGCTATATGTCACTGAGATGCGGTGGTTGGTTGTTACACAGCAGTAGCTAGCTGATACAGCATTTCAACCTTGCAACAACTCTATCAAGTAATATTCTCTACCATTTTACAGATGAAGAAACTAGAATTGAGGTTTACACATTGGTATGTCATAAAATTAGCAAGAGGCAGACTTGGGATTTAAATCTGGAGCTAAAGTCCAAAATGTGGATCTTGGTGTTGCTTTAGTGAAATCTTGCATTGACACACTGGGTGATGAACATATAATGCAACAAACCGATGATGCACTGTAGAATTGTACACCTGGAACCTATGTAATTTTTGCTAACCATTGTCACCCCAATAAGTCTAACAATAAAAACATATATTTCATAAAAAAAATCTGGTATTGAGGCACTCCTCATTGATGATGTAAATTTGGTTGTGATATAACTGACATCGGGGCCCAAGAGGTTGGCAATGCACAGCAGCACAGGCTCACCCCAGTCACTTTGTAAACTTATCAGTGACATGGGAATTTTTAGACCCCACTTAATAGCATTACAATAGGTTTGACAGTATTGTAATTAGCCAGAGATCAAGAGCAATTTTCACAATAACTTCAGCGTATATTTGGGGAAAAGAGAAATAAAGGAAATGGATTGTATTTAAGAAGATAAAAGTCCCAGAGACAGAAAGAAGGAAAAAATGATCCTATTTTCATTCCAGGGGCTGGAGTGGAGCTGTTACTGCGACTGGGAGATCAGTATGGAGGCTCTGGTGGTTACAATAAGGCAAGTGACAGCGGTGACTTGATCTGAGAGCCAGATCTGGGAGCTCCTGGAGAATGAAAGCACGTCAGTGATTGTGACCCAAGTGCCCTAAAGCCAGACTCTAAAGGAACTGGTGAGCAAACTAACTCAGGTTTGATGGAATCTCTAAATTCTTCTTCCTGACCAAAGCCACTAGCTGCAGAGCCCAGCTCTGGGTCGGAGCCAGTTTGCAGTTACCTGGGCACCTCATCTCCAGCCTAGGGAGGGGGCTCTCAATGAGCTGGGTCCTGGGTGCTGAGAGCAGAGGAACAGATCCACAGTTAGGGCTCCTCGTTCTCCCAGGGCTCTGCCATGCACAGGTGGGCTGAGGCATGCTCCCACTGCACCTGTGTGAGCTCCAGCTGGACAAAGGACTACAGACCTGGGTCCAGGCTAGAGAGCTGCTGGAGAGGCTTCTGGTTTTAATAGAGGCCACGTGGACTAGAAATAATAGAGAACTAGGAAACTGGGGTTAAACTGCTTTGGGTCAGAGTTTGGGCGTCCACCGCTAACATGTGAATTGAAAATTAGGAGGGAGTTGGATCTGTCAGAACATGCCCCAACCCTCCCACCTTTCACCCTTCAGGCTCAGCGATCAGGAAGGCCCCGGGACAGGGCCTCAGATGCCCATGGCATGTGTCAGGCTGTCTCTGGTGGCAGCAGGCATCTGCTTCCTACACCCTAAAAACTCAGCAGTGAAGACTGGGGGAAAATAAAGGACAACTGTGCCAGTCACTGCAATACTCCACGACCACCACCTGTGGCCTCCCATGTTTCCAGACTTGGTCATAAAGGCCAGTTCTGTGCAGGGCGGACCACGCCTTTCCCTGCGTAAGCATCTGGGTCACGGCTTCATGGAGTGTTTGTTTCTCAACAGGCTGGCTTAAGCAGTGACTAAGCTTGGAAGTCATAAAGCCTGGTAATAAACCTGTCAGTGAGGCTGTGGGCTGGGCCAGGAGGCAGACCCTGGGTGTCTTTTGCAGTCGGGCAAGGCGTCTGGCTTCTAGCAACTCTGACTGCCCCAGGCAGTCCCTGCCTTCATGAAATCCACTGGCTCCCAAGGTCCTTTCTGATGAGCCAGGAGCATCCAGGGGGAATCTACCTCAGGTCACAGAACAGGGCTGAGCCTGGGGAGGAGGAAGGGCCAGGGCAGTGTGACCAGATGGCCCTTTCTGAACCTGTAGGTAAGAAACCCTGGGATCTGATGAAGGGCCTGTCTCCCTGGGGATTTCTGCCTCAGCCCACTGCAACACCTGCTTCCTTTGGATGGTTTTCACAGTGGCCGCGAAACCCGCCCTCTGACCTCGGCCCAGCCACGTGACTCGGGCAGGAAGCCTCCCCTCTCCAAGCCTCCATGTTTTCTTTAACTATAAAATGGGAATGATAGTATCACTCGCCCTGCCTGCCCCATGGCCATTTGGCAAGACTCAAATGAAATAATATATTCAGAGGATTTGAAAACAGGCGAAGTGCCACATAAAGATGAAGAATAACAAGTCTAGAGTTCAACCCAACAGACATGTACCTAGTACCGGCTTCATGCCAGGCAATGTCTGGGCAGCAGAGATGTGGAGACGAGGGAGAGAGACACAGTTGTTGTATAACACATGAGGGCTGTCCAGAAAAAATCCAGCCACATATGCCTCCAGTTTTCATCTTATGTGGCTGGATACTTTGTGGACAGCTGTCATATATAACGCCCCCTTGGGCATTCTGCTGGATTCTTGGAGGAGATAATATACACTGATAGTAGCCCCAACACCATTAATAACCATGAGCACTTGCTGTGGCCCAGGCTTGAGCTAAATACTTCCCATATATTTAATTCTTGAGCAACTAAACAAGGCAGACATTATTATTTCTACTTTGCAGACGAGGAGACTGAGACTCAGTGGCGTGAAGGTCATTCAGCTAAGAGGTAGTTGGCTGTCCCTCTCCTTCCTCTCGTCCCCCTCCTCCCATCTCTCCCTCTCCCCGCTCTTCCCTCTCTTCCTGCTCCCTCTCTTCTTTCCAAACTCCTGGATCCAGGGGATGGCCTTGTAACCAGACGAAAGCCTGTCCCCACTGTGTCAGTCTAGGCTGCCCTGCCCCCAGGAAGCTGTCGGGGAGGGAGGGGGGGAGCCCCGCTGCCACCATAAATCCAGAACCTGTGTGGGGGCAGCACCCTCTGGCTGGGCAGTTCCGTTCTTGTGAATTCTTTCTGAGGCCGTAGCTGCTGCAGATTCCAGCACTCAGAACACTCTGTGAGACTGTCAGGGCAGAGACTGCCTGGTGGGGAAAGGGCGGGAGCACGGAAGGTAGAAATGCCTTTTGTCCTCAGGAGAGGGGGGACTTCCTCCAACAGAGCTGTCAGCTCCTGCGCCAAAATGCAACACCGGAGGGTCTTGTGGCAATGCCCATCCCAGTGGCCCTGCGTCAGGGCATCTGAGGTTGGGCCTAGGGACACATGTCCAACATTCTTTTCAGGTTGTTTGTGACCAGCACAGGCCACGTGACAAAGGACGTTGGGCGCAAACACGGGGCTATTGAAACACGCAAATCCTAGACTTTCAATATTGATCTCATTTCGTGCTTTTTCACCCACAATTACTTTAGTTTCCTTTCTTCTGCTCAAAAGAAATGAAACAACAACAGTCCCAGTGAGGGAACAGCGGGTGACACTGTGGCACCTTCGTCACCCAGACCTGCTGGCAGGACTCAGGCCTGCAGCTTCATCCAGCTCGTGCACACACAATGAGCCCACAGGTCCGTCAGCCCCCAGCCTCTCCACGCCCACGCTGCCCCCTGCACTCTGGGGGACTTGTCTGCGGGCCCCAGGCTGGCCTGAGCTCACCTGGAAAGCTTGGGTTGAGGCCTTGGGAGCCATGGCCTGTCCTGCCAGGAGGTGACCGGGCTTCTGGAAGTATCTCACCTGTCCTCCTGCTCAGGTTGGAGTCACTACAAGACTGCCAAGAGCAACCCCAGAAACCAGCCCACACCCTCCTGAGGGTGGGCATTCTGTGGCCTCTCTTCTCAGCTCACAGTGGCTTCCCCAGCTGGGGAACTGGGCTGGGTGCTGGGGGCACCTCCAGGCAACTCAGTGGTCATCATCATGTTAACGTTCAGAGCTGATTCCTTGTGGCCCCACGAGTCAACTTTAAGGCAAATATTGTCCAACTGGCACCCAAAAGGAAATAAGAAAACTAATATTCAAGAGTCTTCTCTCTGGAGAAATTGAAAGCTTGGACCACTTTTTCTTTGTTTCTGCTGCATCTAATCCAATTGTTCTTAAGCTCAAGAGTATACAGGAAACCATCTGTGGTGTCTGCTAAAAATGCCAATCCCCAGGCCCCACCTTCATACATTCTAGTTTCATAGGTCTGGAGTGGAACCCAGGAATCTGCCTCTTCAGCTGCCCTCAGGGTCAGAGACCACACCTTGAGAAAACTGAAGTTTGGCATTCCCATTATGCCCCAGGGGGCTTTCCCCTTCTGCTCTCATCTTCTCCTTTCCTTGTGTGACCTCAGCTTGTGCTTGCACCACTGAAGGGATCTGATGAGTCAGAAAGAAGACATTTCCTAACTGTGCTGTAACTCGGCCAGAACCCCAGCCTCCATGTGGAGGGAGACGCGAGGGGCGTGGCAGATGTGGTTGGCTACCTACCCAGCAGCCGTCCCCTTCCTGGGCCCACCTCTCCATGTTCTTTCATGCTAAATAGAACCTCCGTTCTGTTCAGGAATCAGGTAACAGATGTTTCACAGCAGGCTGGGCCATGAAATTCCGTTTTCCAGGGAGGAATCTTGATTAAATGAGAGGTTTTCAACCCTGGCTGCACATTGGAGTGTCTGGGGAGATTTTAAATCCATGAATGGATTGTATCTGAGATCAGTTAAAGCAGAATCTTTAGGACTGGGATCTTGGCATTGATATTAAAAAACAAAAACAAAAACAAAAACCCTCCAAGTGATTCTAATGTGCAGCCAAGGTTAAGAACTAAACAATCCCAGTGGTAATTCTATTCTCCTTGCCCGTGATTGACTAAAGAATCAATATGTGGCATGGTTATGGTACAAAAGGAGACATAAAAGGAAATCTGCTCCACATTCTTCAAAGGGGACATGAGGAGAAGTTTTATCTTCTTCTGACCTTCTGGTTTGGACAGGGTTGTGTGAGGTTGATGGCAGCGATGAGGGGTAAGGTCAATATGCTGAGGATGGCAGAGCGAAAACATGGCAAGAACCTGGGTCTTGCATTTGTCATTGAAGCCTTGCATTTGACATTGAACTGCTAAGTTAACCAACCCTGGAGCAGCCTCATCTCTGGACCTCTGTTTATAAGAGATAGTAAATGTTCCTTGTTGGTTAAATCACTTGTGAGGTCTTTCTGTTGCTGTTGTTTCAGTTGGTTTGTTTTGTTGTATTGTTGTTTCACCAGGATAAAAGCATCTTAGATGATAAGAAATTCTATGAAGCGACCTCTTGGTTCTAGTTGCCCTTATAATGATGCCCTTCTAATCTTTCTGCAAAGAATACCCACGCCTCCCTTCCATATTTCTGCACACTTAAACTAAACCAGGCTCTCTGAGGACTCTGGGAGAAAAGAAAACCATACTGATTATGCCCAGGGCCTCTGGCTCTACAGTCAGCCTGCCTGGGTTCAGGTATGCCCTCTACCATTAACTAGCTGTGTCATTTCTGATAGTTATGAAGCCTCAATTTGCTCATCTGTAATTTGGGAATAATTTTACCTATTTCCTATTACCTGTGTACCAGATTTTAGGATTAAAATGTGGATGTGATGAGATAATCCATGAAAAAAATCCATCGAACAACATTCTTGGTGCCTATAAATGTTACTACTCAGTATTGAATCAGATATAGGGAGTGTGAATTTGCTAGAACATTCTCAACTTTTCCGTAAAAGCATTCAGTAATAAAACTAAATGCCTTTCAATGTTTGTAATTATAAAAGTCAAGAAAAACCCTTTGCTGGGCTCTGTCTTAGTTCCTGTTTCAAGCAACGTGCTCTCCATGGCCCTTCCAAGGAATGGAGTAAATGCTGCTTTTTATGTCCTCTAACAAAACAGAGCTGAGGTGAGCTGTCCCATTGTACAGTTACCCGGGCACAGCACAGACATACATGTCACCACAAGCTCTTTTGCAGCCGCAACTTTGAATACTCAGAGGTTCAGGGTGCCAGTCTCTGACATATGTTTGATCAGATGCGAGATAGCCCACAAAGATGCCTGTCTGTCCTTGTGTTTCTGTGCTGCCTGTCACCATGGTGTTCGCCAAGTGCTTGGAGCTGCTTCCATTGTTTGAAAGAGAATCAGGAAGTTGGGAGGTCCTGGGCCCTGGGGCCTCTATCGGAGCGGTGTGGCCAATAGGCTGAGGAAAAATCAAGGCGAGAAGTTGGCCTGCCTGTGCTGGAACATCCTGATCTCAGGGGTGAACCAGAGTTACACGTTCAAGGAGTTCGTCGGCCTACCCCGCTGTAAGCCCTGTCCCCAGCCAGTGTAGCCCTCGGTCTCTGTGGGCAGGACCCAGGCAGAGGACACCCGTGGCTGGAGACATCGGCCTGGTCTTCCTTTAATTTGGCTTTGCCCACAGCCGCGTGCTCATGCTTGTGTTTGCCTTTTTGCTTCCAAACACTGGGTTTGGGACCCCCAGGCTGAACCCCAGCTTGCCCCTTCAAGTCTTGCTTATTCTGTCCACGAGGTTTACCCAGAGGCTGCACGCACACCCGAACACCAAAGCAGATGTGGACACAGAGTCTGGGTGAAGCCAGAAGTTGCCCCCATTTGACTGTTCTGTGTCCCATTTTCTTGCTTTGTTACTTTTTCTACTGGTGTGTCTTTTTTTTTTAAAGATCTAACATGTCATTTGCTTAAGTGAGAAAAATGTTTATTCACCTTTGTAAAAAGAGATCTGGAGGAAAACGGTTTGGAGCTGCTGTGAGACACTCCAGGACCAGCTGCCTGTGTGCCCCTGTCCGCTGCGCGATTTCCACCGCCTGGACCGAGACAGCTGCCTAGCTCCAGCCATCGTACCTGCTTTCGGCCCAGCAAGAAAGAGAAGAGAAGGAAAGGAAGGGTATGTCACCTGCCATAAGTGACTTCTTGAAAGTGGCACATTACAGTTTCCTTGTATCCCAAGGGTCGGAATTTAGTCACAAGGCCACACCCAACTGCAAGACAAGCTGGAAGATGTGTTTGTTCAGGGCGGCCCCGTGCCCCACAAATATCAGGATTCTCCTTCTACGGAGCAAAGGGAGAGTGAAATCAGAAATTGGGAGGCACCAGTGGTCTCTGCCACATCGGCCTTGACCAGAATGCCAGCTGAGGACCTTAAATGGTTCAAGGTGCCACTTTATTATTATTATTATTATTATTATTATTATTATTATTAAAGAATCTTTCTGGGTACTTAATATGCTTCAATAAAAAGTATACAAATAAAAAAGCCCAATGAATTTTCACAAAAGGATCGAGGTATAGAATGCTACCGATACCTCAAGAAAGGCCCCTTATGACCAAAATGAATTCAGTTATAAAGTCCCGTTAGCATCTGTCGCATTCCACGTTGGCTCATGAGAATTTAGTTTCCAGGGCTCCTCAGTCTTAGAGGGGAATGTGCCCACTTTGTCTTTGGTTAGCATTTCTCCTGACCGATGAAGTGACACTGTAGTTGACATTTCCTTCAGAGCAATCCTGACTAACGAGGGGATATGTCCATGGATTTGGTTATAAGCTAAGTTAGATGCAGGAGGTAGCGTTTCTTGTGCACTTACTCTGTGCCAGTGGCTGTACCGACTTGTCACTTTTGATGCGTTCCACAGTCCTGGCTCTGCCATTGACAGGGGGTGTGGGACATCCCCTGAGCGCAAAGTCACTTGAACCAGCTCTGCCTTAGGGCTCTCATCTGCACAATGGGGGCAATACCGTTGTGAGGCTTAGAAGAGGAAAGTGTTGCCCACATGGACCGTAAATAAATATAAATCTGGACTAAAGAACATCACCCCATTCCCCTCACGAGACCAAGCTTCCGGCTGAGTTCTCCCTACATGATGAACGCCTAGCAAGCAGCTCCGGTTCTGGTTCTGCCCCTTGGCGCCCACGAGGGCAGGAGCCCCCGCCCCCCACTTCCCATCACAGAGTGGATGGCAGAGCAAGCCCTGAAGAAACACCTGGTTGAGAGTCAAGGGCTTGTAGCTTCCCTTTTGCAACTGGATGTCATCTGGACCCCCTTGTCTCACATTGCCGCAGGCCCCCCCATGCAAATTTCTGGAACCGTCGGGGCTGTCTACGTGCTTCACTTTTCTGCCACCTCCCCCCCTCCCTTGCTTACTTTTCATGCTGCGCCAGCCCGTATACATTCAGCTCTTTTAATCTTGCTCCATAAATCATTCTGCAAGTCAAGTCCCTGAAAAGGTTTCCCCTGAACTCCCTCCAAGCCATATCTAAAACACTTACCTTCTGGTGAGTGCATCACAGCCAATTCAGTTTGTCACCGCTGCCCTTGTTACCGGGAGAGAGACCCACAGAAACCGTGGAGGAGCAGAAAAGACAGGGCCCTGGGCAGACTGCTTTGTGTCCCCCTTTTTAAAGATACTGAGACAGCACCGAAAGGCCCCGGATGTAATCTACAGTCTTCACCACGGTGGTGTAATCTGGTGGCTAAGGGTTTCTTAGACTCCACTCTCTGAGTGCCTGGGTTTAGTATCCTGGCTTCATCATTTAGCTGCTGTGACATCTTGGCCAAGTCACTCACCTTCTCTGTGCTTCAACATTCTCAGCTAGAAAATGGGGACGGTAGTGTTTACCTCACTGGGCAGCAGTGAGAATGAAGTGAGATTAATGCATGTCAAGGTCTCAGCGTGCTGCCCGGCTCTGGGTAAGTGCCCCACAGGTGTTCGCTGTGATGTGCTCGTTTTTACTTTTTTGTTTTGTTTTGTTTTTCTCCCGTGGCCTACCCAGTCTCCATTCTCTTCATTGTCATCACTAGCAGAACCCTGGTTTTATGCTTGATGCCAATACAGCTCAGTTTAAAAAAAGATGATGGTGACGTTTTCTGACTATCCTTGCAGCCAAAAGCAGTCATGTGACACCGTTCCTGCCAAGGAGACATCAGTTGGAATCCCTAGAAATGCTACCAGAAAAGCTTCTTTAAGAGAGCAGGCTGACTTGGCACGAGCCTGTCTGCCCTTCTCCCTTTCCTCCTTTTTCTTATTTAGAATGTGCATGTGATGTCTGGAGCTTCAGCAGCCATGTTTGGACCACATGCCAAATTTGAGGATGGCAGCCATGTGCTCAAAAGGATAGAAGAGAGAGATAGAAGGAGCTGGGGCCCCTTCTCCCAGATGATGCTGTGGAGCTGCCCTACCTGCCCTGGAGTGTCTGCCTTCGGACTTCTTGTTAGCAAGGAAATGAATCAATAATCTCCGAATCTGCTTATGCCCTTGTTTGTCAGGTTCTGTTATTAGCTACTGCAAGCATTAGGCTTCCTCTGATGAGCAGCACCTCCAATTCGAGCTGGATGGGAGCCGGAAGTGGTTTTCAGCTGTGCACTGCCAAAGCTGGGGGCTTCCAGGGAGCCCCCCTCTCAGACTGGAGAACGGGGGAGGGGAGCAGGGGCCCACACCACCTCTCCCTGCCATCTTTTTTTCTTTAACTTTGTTTTCACGTATTGTAGGGGGAGAGGTGGCCCAGTTAGCTTTTGTTTAAAGAACAGATTCCAGGGCAAAATCATAATAATAATAACAGGCTTGGAAACCACTGTTCTGGTCCAAGCCCCTCATTTTACAGATGAGTGATCTGAGGCCGCCAAAGTGAGGTCACTTGCACAGTCAGGCTCGGCCAGGCAGAGCCAAGAGGAGAACCAAGTTTTCTGCTCTTTCCGGGGGCCCTGCCAAGGGCTGGAACTGCCACAAAAACAACCGATCCAAAGAGTGTGCCATCGCGGACAAAGCCCCAGCCCACCGTGCCCGGAGCAGCTGCCCACTCTCAGGGAAACGGACAGACCCTCCAGTTAAAACTAACGAGGGCAGGGGATGCCCTTCCAGGGCCCCAGGCGGCCAGTCTGCCCTCCTGCTGAGAGAAAGTTGGAGCCAGTTCCTCTTCTCTCTCTACAGTAATTCATTAATTGTTTGTTTATTTTTTCTTAAAGCGTACACACGCACTAAATGTGTGGAGCAAAGGGGGTGAATGGATGGTGTGAAGTTCTCAATGCATGGCATCCTTTGTCCCTGTTTTTGCAGCTCTCCTTTTCAAACCGCTGGCTTAATCAATTCAAGATCAATGGCTGCTAAGCTGCAGCTGTAAACACCACCTCATTCAAGGTCAATGAGAGCAGCCCAGTGTTCTGTGGTTAAGTGTTGGAGAGGCAGCAGAGAAAGCATTTATCGTGGAGCCTTCAGTGACTGTGTAGGGGACCTGCCCTTGCCAATTTGCTCTGCTTGGGCACGCTTGGCCTACTCGCTAGAAAATAAGTTGCCACTTGAGTGCAATAACCAGATGTCATAGCAATTCAAAATATTTCAGTTTAGAACTCTAACTAGAAACTCTTCCTCGTCCCTTCATTCCATCCATTCATCCACCCTTCCATCCATCCATTCATCAAATATTTATTGAGCACTTACTCATACGTCTACCACCAGTCCAACAGAAGACAGGAAAGGTCCCCACTTGGAGGGAGAGACTATCATGTAAACAAGTAACAAACAATGCAGACAGAGCACCCCCACCGACCCCAAGGCAGCCGGGACCTTGCAGCCTCACCCCCACCCTCCCTTTCCACCCACTGGGCTCTGATTTAGAACTATGATTAACTATCCTATAAACTATCTGATAAGTCATCTTATCAGATGTTTACTTATTACCAAGTGCCCAGAATTAAGTGCTTAACACTGGATTCTTCTGCTGAACTCCTCTTAGAGCCAGGCTTTCTTACCTCCCTCCACCCGCAGGTGCCCAGAGGGAGAGCAGGTCCTGCAAGCTCTCAGAGTGGGCCAGATAGCAGGGGAGCTCAGCAGCACTTCGCTTTGCCAGTGACAGGCAAGTTCACGGCTGCGTAGGGTCTCTTCTGTGCAAACCATGAAGCTCTCCGAACAGCTGTGTGAGCCAAAAGAAAGATTGTGCATAATGCAATCTTTCATAAATTCTTTGGCAATTATTTGAAAAGGCAGAGGAAGAGAACCAGAACAGACACGACACTTGGAGTCGCAGACCCAAGTTCAAATCCTCCTTCCACCCCCCTGTTTTTTATAGCCGACCCTGAAAGGAGACTCTCTTTTCTAACTTGTAAAATGGCAACAACACTGCTAGGAGACATCTGCCATTTCCCACTGTGCAGCGTGCACACACACACACACACACACACACACACACCTTCAAAGGACTGCTCCTCCTCCACTCCCATCGTGGGCATCCAGCAGGCCACACTGCACCATCGCTGTGCTCCACCCCACAAAATACAAGGGAAGTCAATAGGCCTAGGGCCCACCTGATCCCAGCACTCAGCTCCCTGGCCCTGTGATTGCCCCAGTGGTGAGTGTCTGACCCAACTCGGGGCGCTCAGAATCCTTCCTCAGGATTTCTAAAGTAGACTCGGAGGAGGAGGGCTTGCTCTGTGAGTCCCCCGGTGGGAAGGGATTGAGGGCTGCCCAGTGTCACCTCCTACCGCATGTGAAGAAAGCCCATTTGCTGGAGAGAGTGAGCCCAGCAGAAGCAAGCAGAGTTGAGAAACAGAGAAAGAATCCCGACAGCAGTGTGCTCCTGAATCCAGACCCCCAAAGCCCCCAAAGCTGTTGTGCTTCCGTCAGGCCTTTGAGCTACCCCAGGCATGGACGTCATTAAATTCCCTTTCTGTTTAGCTCAGCCCAAGTTGAGTTTCTGTCACTTGCAACCCGAACAGGCTTGGCTAACTCAGCTGTCAACGGCAGAAAGGGAATATAGCTGTGACGTTTAACATTTTGCTCCTCACAGGCCCATTTGAGAAGGTGATGGAAGCTTCGGATGATTATTGGGTTGCTCACAGAATTGAACAGGAAGTGGAGACAAAAGGCAGGACCACGGAAGCGAGCAGTGTGACCGCAGTTATATTTATGCCACAGGAACAGCCGATAGAGACATCACTGTTGGCACCACTGGACACCCCCCGCATGGCCACTGGCAACTGAACGGCCTTTATCTGAATAGCCTTTATCTGAACCCACGTTTTTTGGATCACTCTCCAAATTCCAAGTCCCAGGAGAGACTGCCAGTTGCATGAGCGTAAGTTAGGTGCTGCCCCCTGGTGGTGAGGAGCGAAGAGACGGCCTCCGTGGGACTCCACCCTGCTCAAGGGGCCAGGGGCCGGGCCTCCCACAGTGCGAGGAAGCCTGGCGGGCTGCCCCGTCCTCGTCGTCGTACCCAGCGGTTTCCTCTCACATGCTAGATCCCCTTTTGAAGGCATTGTGTTGAGCTGGAATGCGCCTGCTAGAATAGTCTTTAGAGATCTACAGCTTAACACTGCCATGTCTGAAGCTCCGTTAGCATCCGTTTCAGAAGCTGGTCAGCATCTGAGCTGGGGCTGGAGCCGAGGCCTCCCAGCTCCCGTCCAGTGGTCCTTCTGCCCCCACCGCACTGTCCTCCACTGTCCTCCAGTCTGCAACCCACGGGCTCCTTCCGGTGCAGGACCAGGACAGAAAGGAGGTGGGCGTTGCCAGGGCAACTGAAAGTCCCAGCTTTCCCAAGACTGGTGAATGTCTTGAGCCTTCGTACTTTGCTAAGGAGAGCTGAGTAGCAGCTCTGTGTGCTTTCATCTTTCTGTCGTTGTAAACGTAACTCTCAGATAAATGCTGTACAATTCAGCAGAGCAGCCAGGTCCTGTGCTTTCTTTCTGAGGGTACGAAGGCCTCTGACACCACCGTAAGGGTTTCCGGGTGGGGACAGCAGGGGACCACAGTGCCTGGGATGAGGAAGCAGGATGAGGAAGCAGAAAGGAACCTGGAAAGACAGGGAGGAAGCTGAAACTTCTAGTGCCTTCATTAGTTTCCATCAGGCACCACTGCTTCTTGGCTGGACAGGGCAATTAACAGCTCCCCAAGCTCCTAACGAGTCCTTCTCCTGAGGGTTAAGCAATCTGTGGAGTCACCCAAAGGAATTTCTGCCTGGAAGCTTCTGTCTCCAGGGCTCCTGGGTTTGGCCCATTGGTTGGAAACCAGGAATCCTGGGTCTAGAGCCATGACCCGTAATTTGCGAGGGGAGATCAGCAGTACAGCTCAGCCCTGTCTCCAGCACATGTAACTGTGGCTGCCAAGGACACGTACCCTTCTGGGGCAGCTTAGGGGTCCGGCTTCCTCACAAGACTCTTTTGAGACTCCACCAAGGATCTGCTGTGTTTTTCCCTAGTTCACCTGGGGATGGACACGGACCCCCAACACAGTGGTTTGTAGTTAGCCCGGAGCCAAAGCTCTATCCTAGAGCAGCGCCCGAACCAATCAGCCTCCCTCCCGGGAACTTGACCATGAGACTTGCAGAAAATCTGTTACTGGGTAAGCAGCAGGAGTGGTTTAACCTGGAGCTGAAAGGAGCTGCATCTCCACCAGAGAGATGGAGGCCCCTGCGGCGAGGCAGAAAGGAAGGGGAGAACCTCGTGGTGGGCCCTGTAACTGGGAATCATACGAGTTTGTCTCCGAGCTCTACGACCCAAAAGGTTCTTAATCCATGCCTGAACGCAGGCACACGTAGCCAAGCGGACAATGGGGACCTTTCTCCCGACTGACTCAAGCCTAAAGGCTCCACTTTTGTCTCACACAGGAAAGCTACGTGGGATCCAGCAACACTCAAAAACTGTCCTCAGTTCCTCGTTTTAGCATGGCTGGGAAACAGGGACAGGGTTGAAATCCAGGAGCAACTGATTCCTCAACAAGGAGAAATGGTCTCAGTGGAACCTCACCCCGTAAACTCCCAAACTCTAACCTTTTACAGCCTGTCCTTCCATCTTGACCCAAGGGAAGATGGCAGGAGGCCTTTGGTTCAGTGGAAAGCACTGCTCAGGGTAAGTTACGAAGGTCCCCAGAGCCACAGTCACCTGGTCTGTAAATTTTGAGTGTGGCCTGCAAAGCATGGGCAGTCCTTGCGCCCCTCCAGTCCACTACCCACCCTCTAGGAGCAGCCACACCCAGTACTTCCATAGTGCTGCTTGCATGCTTGTATACAAACAGTTCCTCTACCCAAAATGACTTCCAAGTCTTGTCTGTGTAACAAACTCCATTCCAATCTTCAAAACTGTAGGAACAAAGATTCTTTGGGTTGCAAGATCCGGAAACTGACACTGAATTATTAGAAAGTTCTGGGATGCCTCACAGTTTCAAAAGAAGAGTTTAGCTACCATATCTCAATAAGAACAGGGCACAGCTCACGAATTTGGGGGGTTATCACTTGAGATAAGCGGTTCTCATCTGGGGGTGACTTTGTCCCCCAGGGGACATTTGACAATGTCCGGAGACAGTTTTGATTGTCATGACTGGAGATGAGCTGCTAGAGGCATCTACCGGGTGGAGGCCAGGGCTGCTACTAAACATCCTGTAATTGTGGGACAGCTCCCCCAACCCCAGCAAGGAATAAATCAGCCTTAAATGTCAACGGTGCCAGAATAAGAAACTCTGCCGTGGGGGGCTGCTATTACCATGTTCTGGCCCCAGTGATACCCAGCCTCTGAGACTTCTCCATTCCAAATTTCAGTTTACTGGGAGAGGAAACTTGCCTGGCCCACCTTGAGTATTTGTCCACCCCTGGGACTATCAGCTGTGGGCAGGGAAACAGAGTTACACCTACTATACAAGGGCTGTCCGGAAAGCATCCAGCCATGTTCTATGAAAAAGAGAGGCATTTATGGCTGGAGTTTTTCCGGACAGCCTTCGTAGACTTGACCATTGGAGACTCTTCTCTCTGTATCAGGGTGTTCCCAGTACCGTGGATCCTGAAAACAATGGAACCAGAATCCACACAGACATCGCCCCTTTGGGATTTAGAGTTACCCACCTGTCCTCTGGGCTCCCACTGTATCTTGTGTGTGGTTGGTTTCACTGAATTACGATTTGCTTGTTCATGTCTCCATCTCTCCCAAGAGACCAGGAACTCTCTATGGACTGACACTGGGTCTTGTTCATCTATGAAAGGAAGCCCAGTTCAATGTTACAGTTACCTATGGCTACCCCCAAACTAAGGCACTTAAGGACTGTTTCTGCTCATGGTTTTGTGAGTCAGGCAGTTAGGCAGGACTCAGCTTCATGATTCTTCCTTTGCACACAGCCTCCACTGGAGTGACGCAGTGGTGTTTAGTTGGCAGTTGAGCTGGTTTGGAGGACTGAAGATGGCTTCTTACATATCTGGTGCCTCAGTGGGACAGCTGAAAGGCTGGGCTCAGCTGCGCTCCTCTCTCTCTCTCTAGACTCAGGGCCTCTCCAGATGGTTTTTCCAGAAGGGTAGTCACACTTCTTATGTAGCAGATCAGAGCTCCAAAAGCAAATGTTTCAGGAAGACATAGGCTGAAACTGAAAGTCTTCTTAAGACCTTGAGACCTATCATTAGGTTCCCAGGGCACAATTCAGTTGCATCCTGCGATCAAGCAAGCCACTAAGAACTTCCTGGACTCACAGGAATTGGATTCAATGTTTTGGAGAGAGGTGGCATGCATGAACAGGAAGGGAAGGAATTAATGGTGGTTGTCCTTAGAGATTGCCTACCATAATCTAGTATAGTAATTGCTCAATAAACACTCAATGGGTAAATTAATTAATAAGAAGACAGCTTAGCCCTACCGAGTTCACACAGTTGACTTAATAGTTAAAAGAAAATAAAGCATATGAAAAACACTTTTGAAACTATCAAACGCTACCAAGAGCTAAGGGGTTCCTGGTAGGAGAAAGCGTACACGTTTACTCTAATGTTTGTAGGGTTCCCTGCAGGCTCTCCCCTCTCATGCACAGAGATTCACAACAGACATCAGCAACCAATCACAGCTCTTTCCCACCGATGCTGGACGTGGTCTCAGAACCCTTCTCAACACAACACTCCAGCCATCTACCACTGAGTGATCGGCGTTGACAGGAATTGAGA